>LPNX010934679.1:1029009-1052955 GCA_001517045.1 Pseudotsuga menziesii | reverse complement strand
ATTGGGTATTGGGTTTATCATACAAATAGTTATATATAAGAGTAACTAATACATAATTAGAAATCAAGCTAGCATGCCATGGTAATCCTACTTATGTTCCCAAGCACAAATTTTATATACCCACATAAATTCCATTTTACTATTTTCAATTTCCCAATTACCAATTTTTTATAGTTCCGATTCCGAAATTCCTATGTCCTATGTTTTCCAACAATATACAGCCTATGTTCCAATTTCTAATTCCCCAGTTCCAATTTTTGACATTTTTTATCTCGAAATTTTTTTCTTTTCAAATAAACAAAAGTTGAAGTTCCTATTTCCGATTTTCCACCAGAAACCAGTAAAACTTCAATTTTGTTAAAGTTGTTTGGTGTTTAAAGTTTTATTTTCTCTCTTTGTATTGTTTTCTCTTTTACACAAATGTTTATGGTAAATCGAGCTCTCCAGTTGGAGCCTATATCTTATTTCCCAATTTCGACTTTCATAAATTTTGATCCTGAATAATCTTCAAATTTTATATTTATTAACATAAATAATTGTCATTGGATATTTAAATAAATTTCATATACCCAAATCAAGCTATTCACGTATATTATATCTTTAACTTTAGATTTATTAAAAGAAATAATATATTTACATATGTTAGATCTTTAAACTTCATATTTATTTTTTTCTAAGTCTCCATTGCTACTAATCAACTATGCAAAATATTACAGAAAATCAATAATTCTGATCAAGTGAAAAAAGTGGTCTAACGACCACCTTAAACCATACAGAAAATGAACACTGCTTACTATGTAAAGTTTAAACAACACTGAGGTGTACCGAGCATAAAAACCATACAGAAAATGAACGCTGCTCCCTAAGTAAAGTTTAAACAAAATTATAGACATATTCAAAAGAGACACAATAACCCATGTGATCTATGGGGGGCTACGTACAAAATTACTATGAAGAAATTTTTATGAAGAGACCTTGAAAACTAAAAACCAGCATAAACATAGAAGTAAACAAAAGAAAGAAAAATAGAAAGAAGAAAAACAGAAACAAGCTCGTGAGTTAGCACTGTTAGTAGTGACAGCTAGATCCTGCGTGTCTTGCGTTTCCTCAACCATAGGACAAGGCCCAAAGACTTCCTTGTTTGAAGATGATAGAATGCGCTTTAGGGGAAGAACAGCTACTTTCCCGACAAAGGCATCCGCTTTCCCCACAGAAGGATCTGTTTTTCCCACAGAAGCATCCGCTTTCCCCATGAAAGCATCAGATTTGAGAGCTCCTTTGAAAAGCTAGCTAATTGTAACAAGAACTGTAGATACAACAAGTATCATAGGATCCGGGTCGACATTCATTTTTGAAGCCATAGATACATTGCCGCTACCTCCATTACCCAAGGAATCTACTCCCACAGGTAATTTTTTCCACATGGCCATCACATCTCTCTCCATGATGACCATATCTAATTCCAACATTTTGGATGTAGCCTCTGAAATTGCCAACTTACTATTATTCCATCTCCCTAGAATATCCTCCATGAGGGACCCCATCATGTTTTTGACAGTCCAATAGTGATTCAAGCTTACCCCATCAATATCGCAAGCAAGATTCTCATTTACAAGCCTTGTTTCCCAGTCATCTATTATGGGATGAACTTGCAGAGAAATATCATTGTTGTAACCATCTACCTTTGTCACACACACCCCTCATTGTGCACGACCGCGACCGCTTCCAACACGATGAGACATGGCACGTTGATTGGACATAATATGATGGTTTAGATGAAAAACAAAATGGAGCAAAGGCAGGAAAAATGGTTCTGCAACAAAATCAAGGAAGAACAAGAGTGGCCCAAGACCCAATCAGTTAGGCAAGAAATAGCTCAATGGAATTAGGGAGAAATATTCATCACCATGCTAAAACCAATAGTAGGCCATTAATGGAGAAAAAATATTGCTCCATTACTGACCAAGTGAAATTGTACTCTAACCACATAACGAAATGACCTCTAGGTCAAATCATCCCTCACCTCAGTAGCGACAATGTCCTCCATTGAAGCTTATATGTGTTGACAGAGCTTCGTCCACAGGGACTAATTAATTTCATCTCGGACAAAATGAAAGTGGAGAAAGATAATTGGTTGTACGAACCATCATGCAGATACAAACATTGTTATAAACCTGCCAAAGAAACAACTCATATTTCACAATGTTTACCTAGCTGATCAACTCCACGCTGCTTTCTTTGATCCCTGCCGGATAACAGAATATAATAATAAAAAAATTTAATCATCACCATCCACTATAACAGTGAAAGTGCCACTCTTCATCATAGACGTCACTACCGAATCAACTTCAATCCCATCATTAAAACTCAACTCATGACCAAGTTGGCCAACCTGCACAACAAGAACCGCTTCATTAATGCGTAATGAGTGCAGGATACATGACAGAAATAAGTACAACATCAAATAATTTTTAAACTAAGTGGACTTTCAAATTCTCTCATCATCATTCGCATCCAAGGTTAAACTTCATATTTATTAATAGAAATAATTGTTTTTATTCAAAAATTAAAAATTATAATTCTTTAAAATTATTATATTTTAAATGACTTTTTGACTCATTTCTCCAAATAAAATAAAATCATATAATTTCCAATATATATAAACAGATTAAAAACACATTATATATATTATTAATATTTTTTATTTTATAATATTTATTCCTGATTTCTGAAATCGGATATCGGGAACCAAAAATTCCAGTTTTTCTTAGGGTTATTTGGGCTATCACCGATTTGAGATTCACCGTAATTAAATCCAAAATATCAAAAATCCAAAAATGAATAAACATTACAAATTAAAAAACCAATCTTTTTGCTTTCTAATATCCAAAATATCCACAATCAAAATCACAAATATAGGAAATTATTTCAACAAAAACCTTAATGTCTGGTTTCCAATATTCGAAAGACACACAGGTTGGGTTCCAAAGAGACGCAATATTTTTACCCTCTCTGAAACACTTTGCAATATCGCGGATACCCCAAATAACCTTAACAAAAACTGAAATTTCCAGTTTCCAATACCCAGAAATCGGATATCCGAAATGTCAGAAATAGGAAATCTAGAAATAAGGGTCTTGCTTATTGGAAAACATAGTATTTCCCCTTTCCGCATTTCCACCCTTCAGGAAAAATTCAAAAATCAAAAATAGGAAATAACTAACTCCTAAACAACATGACTAATAAATTCAAGATAAAACTATTATAGGAAATAAGAGATGAAAGAAAATAAGCAATTAATGTGCAAACATGCAAATCAAAATTATTTGAGCATAAACTGGAAAAGATTGAAAAATAACTCACTCCTAAACAAGATAAGTAATAATTTCAAGATACAACTATTATAGAATATAACAGATGAAAGAAAACAACCAATTAATATACAAACATGCAAATCAAAATAAATTCTTTCAACTTACTTTAGACCAACTTAACAAATAAAACTGCAAAGAACAATATCCAAGTGTTAAAGATACACAAATTGCAAAAACCATTGTTTCTTGGACTTACACAATAAGTCCAAATTCACGATAGAAATTTATTTCCCCAATAGAGTTGCATACGTAAATATTCGCAGATATTACCAAAACATCCAATTACACAAAGAAATAGTTTCTAGCTTTACTCAAGAGCATAACGCCATTTGGAAAATAAATCCAGAATGCCATCAACTTCCTGAAAATGAGTATTCCTCAACTGAATTTCATTCTTGCAAATTTGGGAGAAACTTTCCTCCCTTCTGATTTTTTTCCATTCTTTGATGAATAGCTTTATCCGAGATATTAAGGCATGGGGAACTTCTATCCATTTCTTGATCTCTTGCACCGTGAACTGATTGATTTGTTGGATCAACTCTTTGGTATCATCAAACTGCTTTTCCACTTCTTCCAAATGAAATTTAGGACAAAGTGCCTCATTGAGAGGATCCAAAATAGGTAAACTCAAATAGGTTAGTGAATTCTTTGAAGTAGAAAACCTGTTTTTACAAACCTTTTGTCCTACATTGACTACAGCTTCAACTGAATCACACATATCCTCCCATGTCTCAATGGAAACTTCAGTTTTTTTCATCTCTAACTTGTCTAAGATTCGCAAGCCATCAGAATTTTTCTTAATATGCTTTTTCCAACCATTTACTTGCTCTAAAGCAGTGGATGTTGCTCTCATCCGATGATGGTGATCATCAAGAGTTTCAGAATGCTTGATAAGCTTGTTGTATATGCCTTGCATCTAATCAAAATAGCTATACAAATCTATCACAGCCTGTTGAAATTCTTTATGTGTTTTACGGAGTACCTATTTAAAATCCTCAGGTCTTAGATCGAAAAAAAGAGAATCCTTTTGAGGCTAAATGGATATCTTTCAGTTCTTGATTGATAAGAGAAATTTGCTCTGCTTGTTGCTGATTCACAACCTCTGCATTTCAAAGTCAGTGCTTGGATTCTTCATCTTTTTTTTTCCATTCCTCTATTTTGTCTTCATGTTCTTGTTTCAACTAGCCAATTTGTTTTTCATGCCTCTGTTATGCTTCTTCTAACTCATGTTTGGCCTTCTCCAATTCCTTCTTTTTTTCACCAAGAGCCAAACTTAGTTGTGAAACTGATTGAAAATTAGCTCCAGCAAAAACTCCCCTGGCAGGGGCTGTCTCCACTGTCGCTTACTACATATCACTTGTACATGCCTTTCATATGACCTGACCAACGACATGCACATATTTTCCTGAGCTTTCTCTGCCTCTCCTAGTTCCCCTTTTAACCACATATTTATCCTTTTTACTCCAATAACATTTTCCAAAGGATACCACTGCATCTTCTCCAAAATCTGTGATAAATTTAGAAGATGAAATACTTTGCTGGTGGATGGTAACCAAAGGATCAGTTTGGGTTTGGTTTAAAGGAATGTCTATGCCGACAAGGAGAATATTCATAGGAGAAGAAATAGAGGTAAAGGTGAGTGATGTAAAAGAATCAGATATAGGAAAATCCTCCTTTTGAGGAAGAGTCATACAGAAATAAGGAATGTCATCCTAAAAAATATAGGGAACTGGGGATGTAGTGATAGGCTGAGGTGGTGAAAAGATAGGAGAACTATGAATAGTTGAGTCAACTAAACTGGTGGACATGCTAATAGTATCTCCCATTATTGATGACAAATTTACCCGAGAAAACAATAATGGGAAGATGATGTACCTAACATACTGGAAAATCTTTGGATACTCGAGATAGATGACATAAGGGTAGTCATAACAACCTTGACGTCTTCTTCCACGTCCCTATCATTATTCTCAATCTAAGTTCACGATAAAGAAATTGCCTTTTGTACAGAAGGTTCTTGTACAAATGTATCTAGGATTGAACGTTCTTAAATAAGTCTCTCCTCTTTCTTGTCAATTGACATCGAAGAAATGGGATTTTCTTTTTTCCGCGCTTCTGGCAGTTGATTTTGTTTAGAAACTGCTACAATCTTCTGTCTTTTAGGATTTACTTTAGTAAACTCTGCCTGAGTTTGTAGTTGAGACCTGACTTTCTCAAAATTGCTTTTGAGTTCTACCCCTTTCTTCAGGATACCTTCCATTTTTTTAAGAGAGGGGATCGATGGGTATTCAAGAACACCTTTTCCCTTGTCCTTAGGTTGAGCAACAACAGTAGTAGTAGACCTTGCTACATGTTCTCTCGCTTCTTCTTCTCTCTTCTACTTCTCAGGATATTATTTATTCTGAGCTTCTCTTATGTTTCTTATAGAATTCTTCTCTTAATATCCTTTTGAAAAATGTACAGAAGGGACTTTATCTCTGGATCAGTGATTTTACCAATCGCCTCCTGAAAATTGGTAGTTGCTTGGAACATGGAATCATCGAGCTGATTTTGATGAACGTATTGAAATTTGACATGCTCATGAGAAAATATATTAGCCAAATATGCCACTGGGTCATGCATTCTTTTTGATGCCTCCCCCAAACTCATAAAATAAATCTCCTTTGCCAACAAGGACACATGAACAGGATTCGGTACCGTAAGATTCCCAAGATTCACATGAAATTTGGGGTAGGCCTTCTTTTTATGTTTGGTCAACTTGGAGAAAGTGCCATCAATCACAGTCTGATAGGAAAATGCTTGAAGCACCATTTGGTATGGAACTATTCTAGGAAGCAAGTGCAATACACTACTACCCCAAATCCTTATGTAAGAGAAATATTCTCCTACATACCAGTCGCCATACACTGAAATGAGTTGCCTAGCTTTTTCAGAGAATGCAGGAGAATCAACTTTAAAAAATGTGTAGTACAATGACCCGAGAAATAGGTCATAGAGCTCATAGACATGAGGTATGAAATTTCCGTCCCACATATCAGCACAATATATATGAACAGGTGGACATTTCTCGCTCCAATTCCAATTTAGCTCTGAGAAATAAGAACACATACAAAATGCATCCATAATGAACCCTGACATGTAGAAATATGGTTTCCGTCTGGCCAAGGTTCTCTGATATTTTTCAATTTCCTCCTGCAAATTGCAAAAGAGAATTTGTGTCCAGTTGAAGGAATCACCTGTAAGAAAAACATGGTTCGCCATAGGGACCCATTTCGCTTTGAATAAGGAAAATTTGGGTAAGCCAAATAACCTACAAAACATGGCAGCCAGCAATGATAAAGGCTCTCTAAACCAAGAAACTGGATATGCCAGAAGTGAAATAGGAATCACTAGTGTTGGGTCTTCTGGCCAAGATTTAACCAATTGTTCGTTATTGAATTTGTCAAGGGTTTCGTCGAAAAAATTCGACAATAAAAGTTGCTTGGGGGTTGCCAAAGCATAAGCCCTAGAAAACACATCTAGATGAAACGAAGCAATAGAGACATTCTCAATATCATTAAACATTTGTTGGTTAAGATCGACGTGGTCCAATTCCCACATAACAGGGTCCGTGTAAGAAATTAAAGGATGTCTCACTACAACGCAATGGAACTAAGAATTCTGTATGTGCATGTAGAAAGGTTGGTCATGAGCAACAGAGGAAAAATCATCATCGTCAAAATTAGCATAAATTCTGGACTAGTACACATATGAGGAGTCAGACGCATACCCACTAGTGTCAATGAAACACCGACAATGGGATTTTTTATTTTCTGCTCTTAAAGAGTCGTTTTAGATCTGTTATTCTTGGTTGTAGCAGATACGATCTCTGATTGAATTTTAACAACCATGTCTAAAAACGACGAGAGTTTAAATTTACCACAAAAAAATGGTCTAATCAAGGAGTGAAAACTTACAGGTCAAAAACATGAGTCTACGCTCTGGGACACAGAGAAAATGCACAGTAAAAAAACCCTAGGCAAAGTGAAAAATTGTAAGTTTGATTCTTTATAAACCCAACTAAACCAGCCAAAAGAATCTGAACTGTAAATTTCGTATGGATCAACAGACAAGATCAAACAAACAGCATAACATACAAAATTTTAAAACATTTACACTTTCGATTTGCGAAATCGATAACCCGAGATCGGGGAACAAACATTCAGTTGAAAAATTAATTTTGTTTTCGGTTTTCGAGATCTGCAATATCTCAAATCGTAAGTTGGGAAAACAGAGAAAATTACTCAGTAAAATCGCAAACTAAATATTCGATAAACAAACTCGTGCGATACTCGGCAATTAGAATTTCCAATTTAGATAAGTTTGTAAGTTTCTTTTGCGATTACCGATACTCCGAAATTGGGAAAGTAGATACAGTCAGAATTCTACTTTATCAATTTCTCAATTTGCGATTTCTGACACTTGGAAATCGGGAAATTATGTACGAGTTGTAAAATCTGAAAATCGCAATCAAGAAAGACAACTTTTAAAACAAGTTAAAATTTATTACAAAATTCGATAAATCCAAAGATATATTTTATTTCATCAAAAATTTCTTGACCTAAAATTTCAAAAGTCAATATTAAGTCACAAAGGTGGGGTTGCGGAAAGACACAATATTTTTACCCTCTCGGTGAAAATACTAGTTAATATAGTAGGTTAATTATTTCAATTCAACTTTTTAAATAAATATAATTTCAAATTTTTTATGATTTAAAGTCACAACTTATGTATTTAATTAATTCTTTCATCCATTTTTAAAAAATTAAATTACAATTCCAGTTTTTTCATAATTTAATGTATAAATTTATATATTTTATTAGTAATATATTTTACTATTATTTTAAAATATTCTAAATTTATAATTTATAATTTTCAAAATGTTGAATATAAATCTATATATTTTTTTCTAAAAAATATCAAAAATATAATTTTATCTTAAATTATGGATTTCTATTAATTTTTTAATTTGGTATTCTTTAAAAAAAAATTAAATCATAAATTTTTCTTAATTTTCTTATTTGATTTTTTTTCAAATTTACACACTTATTTATTATTTTTTTTCCTTCAAATAAAAAAATTTATCCACATTTTCATAATACGTTTGAGCTTCAAGAAAACAAAAATACATAAGTACACTTTTCAATAAACGAAAATCAAAATATGTTAACTAAGTTAAAACATACATATCATATTTATTATGAAAAAAATATTTATAAGAAATATAAATATGAATTAATATAATGCTTTAATTATAATTATAATTTATTTTAATTATAATATATATATTTGAATATATATCAAAATATTTAAAGTAAAATATATGGGTTGTTTAGATAAATCCCTCCGCAGGTTTAAGGTTCATGATTGTCTCGTGTCTACGGTTTGGATTTTTTTCAATCCTCTGTGTATTCCCAGAGGATTGAAAAAAATTGGGCATCATTTCTGCTTTCCCGACACACATTTCAAAATTAAACCGACAACATAAATGCCGTCAGTTGATAGAAATATTTATACAAACTATAAATTTAAATTTTAAATCTAGCAAATTTGATTTTTTTCAATCCTCCGTGTATTCTCAGAGGATTGAAAAAATTTGGTCAGCATTTTTTCTTGCTGGGAACACATTTAAAAATTAAACTGATAACATAAACGCTACTAGTTGACAAAATATATGTAAAACAAAAAAAAAATTTAAATAAATAACAAATTTCAATTACGATTTTATAAAAATACGACAGCATTTCTTCTTACCGACACACATTTCAAACACATTACACAAAAAAAAAACCTAAAAACATCTATAAGAATGATTTTTTTCAATTTCAACCTAACATTTTAAAACTAAAAAAAAAGTAAAATGTCATTTAAATTTCAGAAACAAGGTTTGGGTGTTAGTTACCGCTCTGATCTGACATTATGGAGAAAGGCAGGGTCGGGTGTGGCTTGAGCAGTATCTCGGTTGAGGTCATTGCAGCTCAGTCGAGGTCTCTCTCTCACTGCTTGATCGAGGTCTTGTTGTGTGGGGAAAATGAAAAATGGTCACAACCTCCCACAGCCTTTTTATAAAAAATTTTAACAGGAACCTCGATCGAGGTCAGACGCTCGATCGAGGTTTTATTTAATCCTCAATCAAGCTATATATAAACCCTTGATCGAGCTACCGAGACCTCAATCAAGGGTTTATCAAAAGCTCAAACGACGGTTTCATAAAACCTCAATCGAGTGCTTATTAAACCCTTGATCGAGGTATCAAGACCTCGATCGAGGGTGCAGTTTTTGCTTCTTCTTTTTTTTCCTTAACAAAAATTGTAACCCACCTCCATGGATACACCCATTTGTCCATAATCTTATGTGTGATGTTACTAACTGAAATTCATCCTTTTTTTGAAATTAACGGCTAATTGATAAAGCTAAATAGATTCATGTTTTTTTGTAGTGTATTTTCATTCGTTGATCCCTCAACAACCTCCTCAAGTATCCTTAAGAACATGGGTCTCCATTTTGTAAATTACCCTTGTGATAACTAAATCTTTGTTTGAAAAAATGATATTTTGAAAATGAGTCACCCTTCTTCAATGAACAAGGGAATTATGTCTCCATGTTTTATTTAATGTTTACCTTGGTTTTATTTAATAATAATGTGAAAAACTCTTTTGAACTTGAATTTTTTGGTTTGGTTGTTTATAGTCTTTAGATCTCAATTTTTCAGCTGGGCTCAATTTACAAATCAAACCCTTATACTCTTTCCTAATCTACCTCCATATCGATTTGTTTAGGGTGGAAATGGTGATATACTACATTCTATGTAGATAATCATCATCATCATCACCATCATCATCATCCCTACAAGTTTTTTAAATAATACATCAAAATTCACAAGAAATGACATTATTATTTTTTGAAAAAATATCATTAGAAAGACACCACAATTACTTACAACTTCTCTTAGAAAGACACCACAATCACATACATCTCTCTCTCTCTCTCTCTCTCTCTCTCTCTCTCTCTCTCTTTTGTTTCCTTGTTGTTCTTAGCATTCCTTTACACAACAATGATTCCTTCCCTCTTTATGTATGTTCTCACAATTTCTACTCAATATATTATGGTTATGGTTGGTGCCTTGATGGAGTCTCCCTAATTGTGACACGGGTGCCAAGAAGGCCCATCACTTTGTTTTAAAAATTGTATCCTTAGAAAATGAATCACATGAATCAATCTAGAATCTCATTTTCCCATGGAGTAACATATTTCAAAAACATGAAGAAATTTAAGATGAGGAGCTCCTTTGTTCAAGGTGTTCAATTCCACTATTAGGTAGCGTTTCCCCCCCTTTTTCCCTCTTTATTTTCATTGTAATTCCCGTATTTTTGTTTCCTATACTTAATTTTATGATTTTCACTTTCTTATTTTTGCTTCCTAACATCTTAGTGTGTTGCATTGCCCATTGGTCAACTTGCTTGGTGTGCTAGTATGGTAGGTAAGGTTACTACCACCATATATTTGAAAATTGTCACATATGTGAAGGGATAGGAATGTATAAGCAATGTTGTATTGAAAAAGAGTCATAAACATTATAGTAGTTGTACTAAAATTTCTGAGATATTTTGGGAAAATATGAAATTTTAAATATTGTACTTTTAATACACATCCTCTAAACCAACTATTTTGTTCAATTTTTTATTCATCAATAGGTTTCCAAAAAGACAATATGAAATTGGATCATAGTTTTCATGACCCTCTATCATCTTTAGATAATAAATTGAACTCAATTTGGGGATAACCATTCTTTGTTATTTTCTTATTATGAGAGACTAAGAGGTAAATTGATTTTGGAAATATTGTCTCATTTTTGTTTTTTGTTTTGATGTTTATGTTGTAGGTAGTCCTAGATGCATAATAATTAAGAAAGAAAAATATTTTTTTATAAATGAAAATAACTATGGAACCTGCATTTAATCTTTTGTACCCCCCCCCCTTCCAAAAAATTGTGTGTGTTTATTTGTAGGATCCTCAATAATACTCTTTTACCATACTTAACAAATCCATGTATGTTGATATTTTTATGTTAACCCCTTATATTTTCCCTAACATGATTCTAAGATTCTAATGATTAAATAATTTTGCATCCATGACTAAAAATTTCGTCAACTTATTTCTCAACATGTCCACTAACACTCAACCATTCCTACAAATTGTGTCCCTACATATTTTGCACTCTTTGCAAAGTTGAACACCTTGATCGTGTGTTTATTTATATGATGGGATGGAAATGCACCACACTAGATTTACAACAAAATATAATTAACACTTTTTAACAAACCTTGTTCAAATGAGTTTGATTATACAACTCGCATCTTGGAAGCATGTATTGCTTAATTATTCCATGTGATTTCTCCCCATACTTCCCCTATTTACTTAACAAGCTTCTACTTTTGCATGTATCCTAATCGCCTTCTCTCTTTTCTATTTTCCTCCTTTGTAACATGATTTTTTTAATACTAGACCTCAAGGTTGTCACGAACATAGACACCCTAATAGGAACTCCAATTGTTTTAACTCTTCCACCTCATTACCTTTCATAGGGTTTCTCCTCAATCATTACAAGAACCATTACTTACCTTCCATGACTCTCTACCCCAACTCCCTTTCTCTTCTTCCATACAAACAACTCTTCCTATCTTAGCCTTGAGCCTCTATTAAAAAAATTGCACAATAGAGGTTCATGCTCAATAAAAACATTCATTTTTCAATTCAAGAACCATCAAGGTTATGACAAGGTTTTTGGATTTAAACTTGTTGAAATTGGGGGATATAAAATACATTACACATGCTTTACTAAATATACTAATATTTTATAAGCTTAAATCCAAACTTTTCATGTATATGTTATCTCTAAAGCCACTTTGAAATCAACTAATAAAATGTTTAGATACCTAAACAATGACCAGAAGATATTCTTGCAACCCACATTATTAGTACACAATTTCCCATTTGATGGTACATCAATTCCACAACACCATTTTAGATTTAAATAAATCAACAAAATCACCTCAATAACTGTCAATTCTATGGTTGATTGGATTTCTCATCGATGATTCCCCTAGCTACCCTACATATAGAAAATATGGGGAAAATACTATGAAGAAAATAATCCACCTAAAGGACATGTCTATCTATAATATTGATGTAGACCATGATGCAGATGGGGTCCTATGGGAGGACCCTCGTTGGTAATTCCAACACAAACACGACACACAACCCAAACACAAGGTAAAGGAATCAATAAGACCTTGAATCAACACACACAAAGTATAACACACCACTAAAATTCAACACAAAATTCTTAATTTAAAATAGGATTAACATGAATTTTCACTCTATTTAAATCAAATTTAGAAAATTTACAAATAGGACCTCAAAGGGTCTTGTTCATCGCTTAATTTACAATTCGATTCTTAAACCTTTTAATCTCTCATCACTCAACCTCTTAGCATACTTGTTGAAGCCTCTGTTAGTCCTGACAATAACCTCACTCAATTAATATTGAAAACCAACCTTTTACATTTGTGTGGTTGTCACGTCCCCGACCCTCAGACTGGCGAAGAGGACGCTGCTAATGCCAAACAAACGGGCAAACAGCCCCATGAACATGAACAGACACCAATGCTGAAATAAAATGCTTAACATAATACATACTAAGATGCATAAAACATACAAGGATGCATGGTTACTCAACATTCAGTGGAAGCAAACATATACATTCCAGCATTTAGCATGTTCATCATTCTCATGAAACAGTAGATATAATTGCAGAGATGAAATAGTCAGGAGTACTTATCTTTTGATGAAGAACTCGCCCCGCAACCAGCTACGTCGCTGCAACGTTCCACCCAACCATAGGCCAGCCTGCTCATCAATCTCTCAGCAACACTGCCACCCCCGAGCTGGGCATGATTCCTCAAGGAATAATGGTCAATGCAAGCTTACACATAGCCAAGGTTTTCCAATCAGCCAAACCCACATAGTAGGGTTTTACCAGGTCATCATGGAGCTAGGATAGGCTAAATGCCAAGCTGGTGGCCTCAACACCACAATGAATGATGGCAACAATCCACAGTCCGTAATGGATAAGAAGAAGAACTCCCAACATAGACATGGGAGGACTCAACCAACGGATGTGGAAGTCAATGACCATCAAACATCTAAAAGCCCATAGTACACTGCTCCTCAACGTAAATGTTGAAGAAAGTTACACAGATGGAAATGGGGAAAGAACAACTCTCAACCTGTGCGCAAGGAAAAAAAGACGCAGCCCCAGCAAAACATGGAAGAAACCCACACACAGTCTGAAATGGAAGAAGAAATCGAACTCTCAACAGCATCCAAAAATCATGGGAAGAACGACAACAACCCAAATCGCGGGTTAAACCAACAGCAAGCCAGAATCGTGGATTAAAACCATGGCTATGTCACATACACAGCATAAATCGTGCCCTTGAGGCCGCTCTTCCAGCTCGTCAGCTCTGCGTGAGGAAGATGAACCGGCCTCCTCCTGCATGTCCCTGTGTGAGAGTGAACAGACTTGGCCTATGCGCGCGGATGAACAAACAATCGTGAGGAACGAACAGACCCGAGAAGAGTGGCGTCGTGGAGAGAATGGTAGTGGAGGTTTCTTCCAACGTGAGTTCAACTCGCTGGTGGAGTGTACGCATGGGAAAGGACTGCAGTCCTGCCACACTCCACTCCTAGCCATAACTGCCTCAACTACCCAACAAGACATTAAAGTGGTTGGATGAGACAAGGGAAGATGGCAAATCAAACAAGGTGGTAACACATGGGTTCCCCCCCATAGACTAAGGTTTGACATCCCCCACCCTTATCCTTTGGAATCATGCCCTTTCGTAGCTGGTTGTGGTTTATTTTATTTGATGTGCATATTTACATGATGCCAAACTATAATGTGCCGGATAGCACGATCTACCATCGGAAACTATCCCTATTGCCGAAACATACACAACCAAATCGATGGTGGGGCTTTTGCCTTTAGCTCCTCACCATGATTAATTACAATATATACATCATGTATCTTTTAATGCAAACAGGGTCGAAACCGGGGTGTTACATTCCCCTCCCCCTCGGAATAACACCGTCCTCGGTGTTCCAATACATAGGAATACATATACAATTTGCACATCAAAATTTCAAAATTTTGCAGATTTGTCCCACGTTCAATTATTTACTTTGAACGTTCAAGACCAAGCCCCTTAGCTTCCATGAACTTCTCCTGCTAGTTCTCAGCTCTCAGCTTATCCCGAAGCCTAGGAACCTTGCGGCTATTTCCCTCTTCATGTTCCCTCATTGGGCAGTCCCGGCATAAATGATGTCCTCTGCATTCCCAGCATTTCACTGGCTGCTTCATCATTACCTGCTCAATTTCCTTTGAGTCTTCATTCCTGGACCGTTTCTTAACGGGTCACTTGGATGAATGTCCCATCACTGATCCACCTTCCTTTCCTTTGTCGATTGCTCCCAGAAGGCTTTTCACCTCCCTTTGCAAACCAATAGAGTCTTGCAAAATCTGGTGGTTCATTTCATTCTGCCTTTTCTGTATCTTGAGCATCTCTTCAAGATCTTCTTGGGTCTTGGAAATCATTTGAAGGAGACTTCCAGCTAAGTCCAACAACTTTTGATCTGCTGCCATGATCAATGTGCACCACCAGGTTTCGCTTTTCTCACCTGTGAAATGCACCATTGAAATTCTGTCAGACCAAGCATAATATAGACATTAAAATCAGTCAGTTAATTACCCAATTGGCATGACATTCCAAGCCTCATCAAGGATACTTTCATATTTTTCATGCCTTCCCAACAGGCACACGAGCTCATTCATGTCCATTATTGGGCAGGGAATTAACTATTCCAGCATTCACAAATTACTTTAAGCAAATACGCACATTCCATTTTCAGTCATACATGCATTCAACAATATTTTGTTTTCACCATGCATAAATATATATATATATATATATATATATATAATTAAAAGGGAAAGAGAGAGTTGCAAGAGTTTTTCCCCTCTTTGTTTTGTTCCATCCTGGAACCCACACCACCACTGTGGCTTTTCATGCTCTCAGCCTCTTTCACTTCACCGTGAATGCTAGACCAATCCCTCTTGGTCATGACACTTAGTGTCTTCAGTCTATTCCAGACCTCTAAACCATGGAGTCTCTCCACATGGTTTGTCTCGGTTGCTAGGACCTCCACAGTCTTACTAGCACCTTTTTCATTACCGCTCATTCCGATCTCTCCAGGACAATCACATGTCCACATGCACCCCTAGGATGCTCTCATAGTCCTCACTCCCAGCGATACCTATATCCAAACATTGAATAGATTCACATGTTTAGTTTATTCTCATCAATTTTTATCTCTTAAACAAGAGCTTAAAACATCATAACCAAATCATGTACACATGTACATTCATAAGCAAAATAATCCAATACTTATTTGTATTGTGCGTTTCCTCGTTGGTCCACAGGATCCTGCTTCACTTTGCAAGCCTTGGGATCGCCTATAGACTTGCATGTTTGGGTCAGCACACAGGCTACTCCACAACATCAAATAATTAATGTCCAGCCAGTACATCCTCATGTCAACTAGGCTTGGAACTTTACCATGACCATTTCCAGGTCTAGGATCTACTATGGATCCTGAGGCATATAACAGCCCAACATACACTTATATCAACAATACACTGATACCAACATAAAATTATATCAACAATAACGCTTACTCCACAACCCCTCACAACAACCATTTGCCTTTTCTCTTTAGGGTGCAACACCCAGCTGCATCTATTTAGCCTGTCAACACAAGCAATATAAGCAAACTCATCAGTGTTATTGCTCTAAAACTGTAATCATATTTAATATCATTCACTATCAAGTATTGAGACACCAGGAGTGTGTCCACCCCCTAGGGTTTAATCAATATTGAAAACCCTTTCATGATCCGACATCGGGAAAGTGTGCACCCATTTCCGATGTGAGCCATGTAGGCCTTATTTATACTCAAGCAATCGGTCATAATGGAAATAAAATCAAAACATGTTCTGCATATGGAATTTTAATAATTTGACATGCATATTCTTAGCAAGGGTCACAGAACACTTATCCATTTGTCGATGCAGTATGCCTTCATTAAGGAGGAATGGGGCTCCCTTCTCTGAGTTGAAAGTCCCTCGGTTAGCCATCCCAACTCCTCTTTGCATTTCATATCCACACATGTCTTACCGACATATTTTATACCATCTCACTCATGTTTCTTACCAAACATGTAGTGCAGATGAGACATTTCCAAAATGTCCAATGGAGTTTCACCCGAAACCCGTTTCCAAGATAAGGGAAAACCTTCCCATGAAGTTTGGCTCCTGCAGGCCATCACACATGATCTTCCTGCAGTGTGTACCCCTGGCACATTCATCAAATAGCCAAACAGTCAATCATTATCTGATAATACAATCCAAATTGATTGTTCCATAACCAAGCAATGACATTAGTAATCAAATTCAATAGGAATTTGCAATTCTGGCTACTACAAAAATTAGTCGCTTGGCAATGAGGTGATCCTCAATTGTGGGTCTCTTGTAAGCAGCACCACTATGCCCATTATAATTTTATGCTTACTAGCACAATATGAATACCCACTTACAATGCGTCCTCCTGACACAATCTTATGCAAGCCAATAGTGATTAGTAGTTGTCAGCAATTTCTTAAATCTGAAATTCACAATTCAAATTTAACAACCCATTATGCATACCAACTACTTTCATAGCCATGAGACTCTTCTCATAAATTTTGGCTCTTTCACATGGTAGATTTCGGTCTTTGTCATGGTCTTACTCTCATTTCCATGCTCTAAATAATCTACCTGAAACCTGAGCTTCAATCAACCAAACACTCAGTAAGTCTGGATGCATATAACATTTTCATTGCCGCAACCATCACTGAAGCATCTTCAGAATTTATAAAATTCAAATACTTCCAGCTGTTAATCACATCAATATTACCAAAACTCATTTACTTCACGTAACCATTATCATACTAACATTTGCAAGGTATAGTCACGCCATTCATGCAATTAAATGAAATGTTTAGATACTCCTTACTTCACAAGCGTATCATTTGTACCACCTTGCTCTTCCATAGAGAATTCCCGGCAGTCAATTGATCATGACTATCCTCTTTATGCACTTACTATCCTGCATTCATAACAGCCCTTGAAATGGTTCTTGAATTGTCATCAATTCATCATTTCCGCCATTAGTTATTCATAATATCACATGCATTGATGCAATGCATCACAACATTTGCACCTGTACTTATGCAATCAGTCACTCACACCCTTCATATGCATCCATTCAATGCATGTCTACAAGATTCATAAAATCTTTTTAATACGTATCCATTCAATGCTACCTTGAATTGATTCAGGAATACTATGCATTCAACACACCATGCATGGCCTAACCATGACTTCTTCATATTGGATGCATTACTACAATCAAGATCATCAGTACTTACTTTCCTTAGGCTACTAAGTTCAATCAACATATACAGGCATGACACCTTTCTATATGAACATAGTATAACATTCAAATATCCACATGGTATGAGGTCTCTTACCTTTACCACTCCTTGGAATTTTTCATAATTAAACCATTACCTGCATGGATCCTACTTACACCCTTGGCATGACCAATTTGGTTGGTCCTTTGCAGGAGATTGCAGAATTTGCTCACCAACTTTTGATTATGGACTGGTTGCCTTATCCCTTCCTCTAGAGGGTTTCTAGTCACATTTGTCAGCATCAGCAACATATTCAGCCATGTCCATGTTGTCATTGGTTTTTCCACTAATGCCAACATCAATGCAATAATCCTCATTAGTGGATCATTATAAATGTATAATTCTCAATATTCTTACCAACATGTAATATCTTATGCATGCAAGGCATATCCTCATACATTTCATGCATAAAACTTAGGAAATGTAATTATGATCAGCAAGATAGGGTTTAGGTAAACTTCCCTTTTCAAGTCCCACATCCTCGCATGGAACTCCTCTTCCACACAGCAGCTAGTTTGACTTCATGGTCTTGCTACTTCTAGACATGCAATTCCTGGATTTGTCCATATTGACAGCAGCACATTTCTCTTTCAAGCAATTACTAGCACTTTGCTGCTCCATTCTCATATTCGGGTGATTCTCCCTTGTTCCCTGCTGGATAAGCTTTCCAACGCCTATCCATATGCTTCATTTTGACCTCGGGTGTGAAAACCACACCACCTCAAATATATTTAGGCTAGGAATGTTAATTTTAGTCACCCAGGGTTTTCTTCATTTTTAGTCCTGAAACTGCTGCAAAACCCCTGAAAGTCCCATTGAAAACAGTTGAAAAACTGTTGCGAAATCCCACTGAAAACTCAAAATTTCCTCTTTGCAGAATCGGATCTCATTCCAACTATCAATCCGACGTTTCGACGGTTAGCACAACTAACTTCTCCGCTGCTCATCGGCGATCGGATCCACTAAGCGTTATCATGTCGGTGATCGAATCCTCTAACCTTCGGAAGGATAGTCCATTAGACCGCCGCAATGGCGGACGTTCAATCCATTCACTTCATCCGACATAACTCATCAGCTGTCGGAAGCTCTATCGACTAACCATCGCCGATGGCTGATGACTCCAGGACTTAGAAAAATTTTCGAGACTTTCCTTTTTGTCTTCCCTTTCACCGCTTAGTCAGCTCCATTCTCTTCTTTTCATCGACGAAATAGTTCCATCAGCAGCTGCAATGACGACCCATCATCCTTGATCTTCTTTCGATCGGTGAACTAATTCTGACTGGCATCGGCAGTTGGAACTTCTCCCTATCGGAAGGCTAGTGATCTAGGCTTCCACAATGGCGGGTGCACGAACAACTTTCTGCTTCCGATGGCCGATGTTTTCACTACTTAGAAAAATTCTGATCTTTCTTTTTTGCATCGGTGGCCGGAGGCCCTACTCGTCGGGAGCATAGTGGTCTAGCCATCCGCAACAGCGGCACTCAATCGGCTAAGTATCGGCGATCCAAACCACTATCTTTCGTTAATCGCCGATGGTCTTCAACACTTAGACAAATTTTTCAAAACTTTTCTCTTCTTCTTTTACGGAACATAGCATCTGTCGGTAGTCAGAACCATTAAGCACTATGTGTCGGCGAACCCAACAACTATTTTCCGCTGACTGTCACGTCCCCGTGCCTCCGACCGGCAAGGAGGACGCGATCCATGGCATTAACCAAGCATACTAACAGCCTCATGAACATGTACATGAAGTAAAATGGAAAAACCTAATGCTGAAGTAGAATGCATTGAAGCAAAAACATGCACATATACAATTTTTCATCATACACAGCTGAATTAATTCATCTTGCACAGCGGAAAAAACATGCATTCACACAATCATTATTTCAACATGTTCATTTCTATTTAATTAACAGTAAATTAAGATTTGCAAAGGTAAAATACACAAGATCACTTATCTTATGGTGAACTCGATCCGCAACCAGCTACGCCGCTGCAACGTTCCACCCAACCATAGGCCAGCGTGTTCCTTAATCTCTCAGCAGCGCTACCACCCCCGAGCTGGGCATGATTCTCCAAGGAATAAGGGAACTAGCAGGCTTACACATAGCCAGGATACACAAAACACATAGCCAAGCCAACCAAGTTGGGTTTATCAGGCCATCCAGGAGTTGGAGAAGGCAAATTGCTAAGCTGGTGAGCTCATTACAGAGCCAAGAATACCCACACCAGAACTAGCCTGACCTCTAAGACACCCATCCACACCCAACACAAGGAATCAGTCCCTTCTCTGCTACACAGTCCCTCAGGCCCTGCATTCCCTTCCAGTGCTATTCAGGGGTGATGGAGAAGAAGGTCATCCCTCTAGCTCTGTTTGTGTGGTTCTAGCCACCAGGTTTATCAAGCAAAACTCATCCCACATCCTTTCTCCCAATACAGTCCAAAGACCAACAATTGCACTCCGGCAATTAATTCAGCTCTCACAGCTTAAACAGGGAAAAACAAATTACACAGCCCCAAACGTAACAGCAAAAACGGCTCACAATATGGGGAAAAACACACAGCCCTGAAGCTTATCAGTGAGTACAACTCTCAGCAGGGAAAAAACGTCCCAAATAGCCTGTGCGTGAGGCCAACAGTCGCTGAGACAGTCAAAAACGTGAATGGCTCTTCCCAGCCATGGTAAAAACACATGAAATCACAAAAACGTGAATGGAAAATGCACCAGCAGCTCCAAAAACGTGAGGAAGACAACCCAATCCCCAGCACTACAAAAACGACCTCCAATCCATGGGGAAAATGAAACCAACAGCCAAAAACGTGGAAGGAAAAACACAGGAAAAACTCCAGCTGCTCCCAAAACGTGAGGAAAACTGAAAAACGTGGATGCATAGCAGAATGGCATACGTTTTTGGGCATTTTTCTTGCCAAGGAAGTCAGAACACGTTTTTCAAAAATGGGTCTCTACCCAATTCGAATTTCTTTGCCCACACTCTTCCCATTCCATGCAATAACTAACTCAACCACATTCTGGCAGAAATAAATGATTTGGGGAAAAAGACAAGAAAGGTAGTTGACAGTTTGATGGGTTTTCTCATAGACATTTGGTTTTTCCCCATTGGCCCATAGGTTAAATATTTCACCCCCCTTATCCTTAGAAAATCATGCCCCATTCTATTTAGTTGCCGCGACCATAGCTGGTTTTGTCCATTAATTAATTATGATGCATATTTACATGATGGCCAACATATTATATGCCGCATGCCCCGATAGACCTTCGATGACAATTAAATCCAAATCATAGCATTACCGATCAATGGCGGGGCCTTGGCCTTTAGCTCCACACCATGATCATTACAATATATACATCATATACATCTAATGTAACGGGGTCAAAACCGGGGCATTACATTCCCCTCCCCCTTCAATAGCATTGTCCTCAGTGCTCACAAAGTTGAACAAAATGCTACACTGGCATCGCCTCAGTGTTCCGCAGAATTGAACAAAAATGGATGTGCCAATCGCATGGAATCCTCCAGCTCCCATGTAGCCTCTTCAGGTCTGAAGTGCTCCCATTGCACCTTTACCTGCCCTATGGCTCGGTTCCGGAGCATCGTGACCTTCCTGTCGAGGATGCGCATTGGCTCGATTCGGAACTCTCCCTCGGGTTCCACCTGAATCACATCCCAATTTATCACATGGTTAGGATCATGTACATATCTCTTAAGCAAAGAAACATGAAAAACATTATGAGCTCTAGTGCTAGCAGGCAATGCAAGTCTATATGCAACTGGCCCTATTCTTTCAAGCACTTCAAACGTCCCACAATATCTCGGTGAAAACTTGGCACAACTTCCAAGCTTCAAGGAACTCTTCCTTTCCCTCACTCTGAGGTAAACATGATCCCCAACACTGAACTCTCTGTTCACCCTATGCTTATCTGCATAGCCTTTCTATCTGTCCTGTGCTGCTTTCAGCTTCTGCCTGATCTTTACAACCTCTTGCTCCATTTCCTTGAGCAATTCCGGTCCAAGCACAATCATGTTCACTGGATTATCCCAAGTCACTGGTGTCCTACACCTTCTTCCATACAAAGCTTCATATGGACTCATCCCCAAGGATGCTTGTTGTCCATTGTTATAAGCAAACTCTTCCAAGTGCAAGAAATCTTCCCACTTGGTTGGTTTGTCCATTACATACATGCGAAGCATGTCTTCAAGCACCTGATTAACTCTCTCAGTTTGACCATCTGTCTGAGGATGGTATGCAGTGCTGAAGTTTAGCTTTGTACCCAAATCTGCAAACAACCCCTTCCAAAAGTTGGAAGTGAACTTGACATCTCTGTCCGATACTATTGCCTTTGGCAATCCATGCAATTTAAATATCTCCTTCATGAAGACCTTTGCAATGTCACCAGCCTCATACGTAGACTTAACTGGTATAAAATGTGCTGCCTTTGTCAACTTGTCTACTACAACCATGATGGAATCATGTTGTCTCCAAGTCATCGGCAATCCTGTAATAAAATCCATGGAAATAACTTCCCATTTCCATTCTGGAACTGGAAAAGGCTGCAACAAACCTGCTGGATGTTGATGCTCAACCTTCACCTGCTGACATTTCATACACCTCAAAATGTACTCAGCCATGTCCTTTTTCATACCTGGCCAAAAGTATTGCTTTCTCGCTGTAGCGATCGTCTTCTGATATCCTGGGTGTCCAGAATACGGAGCTTGATGGATTTAATTCATGACAACTCTCCTCAAATCTGCTACATCTGGAATATAAATTCTTCCTTTATAAGTGAGAATCCCATCTCCTTCCAATTTATATCCCTCATACCTCTTCTCAAGACTTTGCTGCTGCAATTTGTCTTTTACCTGCTCATACAGTTCATCTCCAGCAACATGATTAACAATCTGCTGCCTCAAATCTGATTGGCAAATACTAAGAGATGCCACATGCATTTCTTGCATCTTCCTGCTGAGCGCATCAGCTACCTTATTCTCTTTTCCTTTTATGTGTTTGATCTCAAAATCAAACTCACATAAAAATTCCAGCCATCTTGCTTGCCTAGCATTCAACGTAGGCTGATCAAACAAATACTTCAAACCATAGTGGTCTGTTCTGAGCTCAAATCTCCTACCCATCAAGTAATGCCTCCACATCTTGAGAGCATGTACTATGGTTGTGAGATCTAGATCATGAGTGGCATAGTTCTTCTCATGCTCCTTCAACTTTCTCGACTTGTAACATATCACATGGTTGTCTTGCATAAGGACTCCTCCAAGCCCTTGTCCACATGCATCGGTACATACCACAAAATCTTTCTCTGGATCTGCAACCTTCAATACTGGTGCACTGGTGAGAAGATTCTTCAACTGCTGGAAGCTTTCTTCACACCTCGATGTCCATTCGAACTTCATCCCCTTCTTTTGCAAAGAAGTGATAGCATGTGCAACTTTGGAGAATCCCTCAATGAATCTCCTGTAGTATCCTGCAAGTTCCATGAAAGATCTTACATCTGTCACATTTCTTGGAGTAGGCCAATTCATAATGGCTTCAATCTTTTCAAGGTCCACAGATATACCCTCCTATGAGATAATGTGACCCAAATACTGAATTCTATCTCTATAGAAGTCACACTTGCTTAGTTTTGCATACAACTGATGCTCCCTAAGCACTTGCAATGTCAACCTCAAATTCTCTTCATGCTCTTTCTCATTCTTGGAATAAACAAGAATGTCATCAAGGAAGACAAGAACAAACTTGTCCAAATACCTGCTGAAGACACTATCCATAAGGCACATAAATGTAGCTGGTGCATTTGTGAGGCCAAATGGTACCACTACAAACTCATAATGCCCATACCTTGTCCTAAAGGTTGTCTTATGAATGTATT
>LPNX010934679.1:1011687-1028934 GCA_001517045.1 Pseudotsuga menziesii | reverse complement strand
GATGGTAACCAGACCTCAAGTCAATCTTGGAAAATACCTTTGCTCCCCTCATTTGATCAAAGAGGTCATCAATCCTAGGCAAAGGATACTTATTCTTCATAGTAACCTTGTTCAACTGTCTATAATCAATACATAACCTAAGTGTACCATCTTTCTTCTTTACAAACAGAACGGGTGCTCCCCAAGGAGACACACTCGGTCGGATATACTTCTTGTCCAACAACTCTTGCAGTTGCATCTTCAATTCTAGCATCTCTGGTGTACTCATCCTGTAGGGTGCCTTGGACACTGGTGCTGCTCCTAGCACAAGTTCAATAGTGAAATCAATGTCTCGCTTTGGAGGAAGCCCTGGAATCTCATCAGGAAACACATCCTTGAATTCCTGTAACCCCTGATAGTCCTCCAACCTCGTAGTTTCATCTCTTGTTTCCTCCAAAATCTGAGCTGCATACAACTGGCAACCCTTCCTACAGAACTTCTTTAACTGCATTGTCGAAACCTGCCTCACTGAAATCACCTTTGGAATGCCTTTCACAACTACTAGGTTCCCTTCTTCATTCAGGCATTCAAAAGTCTTATTGTAACAATCAAGCTTCACCCTATGAGCTTCTAACCAATCCATTCCAATGAGAACATCATAGGAACCAAGCGGTAGAACATTCAGATCTACACAAGTGGCCAATCCATTCATGACCAATGGACATTTCTCTACCACTTCACTGACCTTCCTCTTAGTTCCAGTGGCTAGCTGAACTAACCAAGACTTCCTATGCCTTACTTTCTTAAAAGGACAAATCTCCGCTACTCTAGGAGTAATGTAACTGTGAGTAGAACCTGGGTCAATCAAAATAGAAACAGATTGCTCAGCAATCTTACCTGCTACTTCAACCACAGCTGATTGGTGATCTGCCTGACGGTCCTCCAGTGCTGCATAGATCCTAGGAACTGCCCTTGCTACTTGACCCACTGTCTCTGCTTCTTGGACATTATAGGCTGGTCTTGCACTCTCATTCTCGAGTGGACAATTTCTACGCATGTGGGGTCCTCCACATTTCCAACATTGAAGTGGCCCTCTATTCTATTGTGGATCTTTAGGCTTTTCTCCTGTCACTCCAACTGGCTTACTGGCAGCTTGAGATGGCTTCTTTTGCTGATTCCTGAAGTTAGAAGGTTTGAAACCTTTCTTTCTCTGGTCAAACTTCTCGTTCTTCTTGTCCTTCCATGCCTTATGGTAATCCGGCTTACCTTTGCTTTGCTCATAGCAATACTTAGCTTTCCTTATTGCTTCTTCAAGAGTTCTAGGTTCATAAAACTCAATTCTATCTTTGTAAGACTGAGGTAATCCACTTAGAAAACGTTGGACCTTTAATTTTTCATCTCTGATGTACCGAACATACCTCAACAGCTCCAAAAACTTATTTGCATACTCCTCCATGGTCTGCTGTCCCAATCTTAGCTCATGGAATTCCTTAATCTTGTCATCATAATACCTGTCAGAGAGGTATTTCTGCTTGAAATACTTCTTGAACTGCTTCCACTTAAGTCTTCTTTCACTGATCCTCTTCACTTGCTTGAAGTGTTCCCACCAAATGGATGCTCTTCCATTCAGATTGAATATGGCAACTCTTGCCTTCATGTTTCCCGAATAATCATGCACTTGAAAGTACTTTTTAATACCAAGAAGCCAAGCTTCAGCCTCTTGTCCAGTCTTTACCTCACCATCAAACGTAGGAGGTTTTGCCTTTTTAAATTCATCTCGAGTGCGATCCCTATGGTGTTTCTTTCTTTTTCTTTTATGAGAAGAAAAGCTCGAATCCCCGCTGGATTCTTTTGAATCAGATGATCCACTAGAAGTCCTTCTCCTTCTCCTAGTACTGCTCTTACTGCCTTCTGGTCTTGTTGTACCTTGTCCAGAGTCTATCTTCTTATGCAAGTCTGTCAAACTCTGCAACATTGCAGCATTCAGCTGATGCTGCTCTTCTTGGGCTTTGATCAAGCTACTCATAGTGGCTGCAACATCTGGCGGTGTCTCTTGGAATCTCCTTCCATTAGACTCAATGTCATCATTTCTATTACGGGCATTTTCTCCCATGGCATCTTCTGCTCTCTCGTAAGAATCCTGAGCATCATACCCGTCATGGGTTCTCATACTAAGCCGCAACTTACTTACCAACTGCACTACCTGGAATACTGCCCTTGAGGGTAACTTATGATTCTGCAAACGTGTTAATAACACAATTGTTAGATGCATACATTGATACAAATCAACATTATTTACCTTCTCTTGGATTAATCATAAAATAATAGTTTGCCCAAACACACAAAACTTTCTTCGTTAAGAACGTTTATCTGAGGGGGACGACAGGGGTCAAGATTTTGTAAATTGTTGATTTTCACGCAATCTGGCGCATAAGATCACTGCCAATTTCTCTTATTTTCAACCCTGAAATTCCCCTGAAAAACAGTCAAAAATCCTTCTAAAAACAGTTGAGATCGGCCCCCAAAACTATCCTTCCTTCCGCAGTATCGGCTCCGATCCCATTCTCTCCTCCGTCGAATCGGCTCCTTTACCATTCTTTCCTCCGCCGAATCGGTTGTCGGCTGTATCTCTGATCGGCTGTCGGAAGCCTTTGGAATCGGGTGGTCTGTTCATCTTCGCAGCCGCAACGACGGCTCCCCCGGAAGTTCCATCCTTCCACAACGTCGGACGTCGGAGCATTCTTTCCTCCGCAACGTCGGACGTCGGAGCATTCTCGATTGTCGGAAGTTCACTTCGCGGATTCTTCCGTAACGGCGGCTCCCCGGAAGCCCCAATCCTTCCGCAACGGCGGCTCACGGAACGTTTTTCCCTTTTTATCAATGCGCTTTCTCTTGCGGCGTCGGCAGTCTTTTTGATCGGCCGGCAGATGCCTTCTGCTTCCGCAACGGCGGACGCTCGAAAGCTCCGAACCTTCCGCAATAGCGGCTCGCACAAAGTTCCAAACCTTCCGACGTCAGGAGTCGGCTGACTCTCGCATCGGACGTCGGATGTCTTCAGCTTCCGCAACGGCGGGCAAAAACTCCATCAGTTCTCCCGCAACGGCGGACGGAAACTTCCTTCAATGGCCCGACCGTCCCATACTTAGCCGATTTTCAACTTTTCTGTGGCGTCGGCGATCGGGTGAAATTTGGGTCGGAAGCATGATTGCTTCGCCGTCCGCAACGTCGGACGAAGGACTTTACGAATCCTTCCGCAACAGCGGACGGGAGCTTCATGAATCCCTCCGCAACGGCGGACAGGAACTCCATGAAACCTTCCGACTGTTCACACTTAAACAGAAATTTCCCAATTTCAAATTTTTCACAGTCTTCCACATTCAGACTTCTGCTGGGCAGAATGAAATATAACCCCTGTTACTGCATCTTGGCGGCTCATGGAGGCCCATGTTGCAACCCAATGCTCTAATACCATTAACTGTCACGTCCCCGTGCCTCCGACCGGCAAGGAGGACGCGATCCATGGCATTAACCAAGCATACTAACAGCCTCATGAACATGTACATGAAGTAAAATGGCAAAACCTAATGCTGAAGTAGAATGCATTGAAGCAAAAACATGCACATATACAATTGTTCATCATACACAACTGAATTAATTCATCTTGCACAGCGAAAACAACATGCATTCACACAATCATTATTTCAACATGTTCATTTCTATTTAATTAACAGTAAATTAAGATTTGCAGAGGTAAAATACACAAGATCACTTATCTTATGGTGAACTCGATCCGCAACCAGCTACGCCGCTGCAACGTTCCACCCAACCATAGGCCAACGTGTTCCTTAATCTCTCAGCAGCGCTGCCACCCCCGAGCTGGGCATGATTCTCCAAGGAATAAGGGAACTAGCAGGCTTACACATAGCCAGGATACACAAAAACACAGCCAAGCCAACTAAGTTGGGTTTATCAGGCCATTAAGGAGCTGAAGAAAGAAATTGCTAAGCTGGTGAGCTCATTACAGAGCCAAGAACACCCACACCAAAACTAGCCTGACCTCTAAGACACCCATCCACACCCAACACAAGGAATCAGTCCCTTCTCTGCTACACAGTCCCTCAGGCCCTGCATTCCCTTCCAGTGCTATTCAGGGGTGATGGAGAAGAAGGTCAGCCCTCTAGCTCTGTCTGTGTGGTTCTAGCCACCAGGTTTATCAAGCAAAACTCAGCCCACATCCTTGCTCCCAATACAGTCCGAAGACCAACAATTGCACTCTGGCAATTAATTCAGCTCTCACAGCTTAAAGAGGGAAAAACGAATTACACAGCCCCAAACGTAACAGCAAAAATGGCTCACAATATGGGGAAAAACACACAGCCCTGAAGCTTATCAATGAGCACAACTCTCAGCAGGGAAAAAATGTCCCAAATAGCCTATGCGTGAGGCCAACAGTCGCTGAGACAATCAAAAACGTGAATGGCTCTTCCCAGCCATGGTAAAAACACATGAAATCACAAAAACGTGAATGGAAAATGCACCAGCAGCTCCAAAAACGTGAGGAAGACAACCCAATCCCCAGCACTACAAAAACGACCTCCAATCCATGGGGAAAATGAAACCAACAGCCAAAAATGTGGAAGGAAAAACACAGGAAAAACTCCAGCTGCTCCCAAAATGTGAGGAAAACTGAAAAACGTGGATGCATAGCAGAATGGCATACGTTTTTGGGCATTTTTATTGCCAAGGAAGTCAGAACACGTTTTTCAAAAATGGGTCTCTGCCCAATTCGAATTTCTTTGCCCACACTCTTCCCATTCCATGCAATAACTAACTCAACCACATTCTAGCAGAAATAAATGATTTGGGGAAAAAGACAAGAAAGGTAGTTGACAGTTTGATAGGTTTTCTCATAGACATTTGGTTTTTCCCCATTGGCCCATAGGTTAAATATTTCACCCCCCTTATCCTTAGAAAATCATGCCCCATTCGATTTAGTTGCCGCGACCGTAGCTGGTTGTGTCCATTAATTAATTATGATGCATATTTACATGATGGCCAACATATTATATGCCGCATGCCCCGATAGAACTTCGGTGACAATTAAATCCAAATCATAGCATTACTGATCAATGGCGGGGCCTTGGCCTTTAGCTCCACACCGTGATCATTACAATATATACATCATATACATCTAATGTCACGGGGTCAAAACCAGGGCATTACACTGATGGCATCGACGGTCCAAACAACTAAATTTCATTGACACCAAAAGTCAATATCGGATGTTTCTTTAATTACATCGAGCCGGATTTTCAGCGGCCTTTGGCTGATCTTCGTCGAAACAGCGGCTCCCACATCCACTAAATTCCGCCGACGGCTGATGAAAACTTAAAAAGTTTTCCTGCAATTTCCTTCCAATTGTCCTCCGTTGGGTATGCTTCTGCCTAGCTCTTCCGCTACATTGGAAGTCCTTCCCACTAAGTGTTCCGATGAATCAACAGTTCAAACACTTAGGCAAATTTTTTTGTGGAAGTTTTCTGTCATAAAATTCTGGTCTCTGCTGGGCAGAAAGCAATCCGGCTTCTGTCACTGCATCTTCGTGGTCCATTCAGGCCCATGCTGCAACCTTTGCTCTGATGCCACTCTATCACATCCCCGACCCTCCGACCGGCGAAGAGGACACTGCTAACGCAAAACAAATGGGCAAACAGCCCCATGAACATGAACAGACACCAATGCTGAAATAAAATTCTTAGCATAATACATACTAAGATGCATAAAACATACAAGGATGCATGGTTACTCAACATTCAGCGGAAGCAAACATATACATTCCAGCATTTAGCATGTTCATCATTCTAATGAAATAGTAGATGTAATTGCAGAGATGAAATAGTCAGGAGTACTTATCTTTTGATGAAGAACTCGCCCCGCAACCAGCTACATCGCTGCAAGGTTCCACCCAATCATAGGCCAGCGTGCTCATCAATCTCTCAGCAACACTGCCACCCCCGATTTGGGCATGATTCCTCAAGTAATAAGGGCCAATGCAGGCTTACACATAGCCAAGGTTTTCCAATCAGCCAAACCCACACAGTAGGGTTTTACCAGGTCATCAAGGAGCTAGGATAGGCTAAATGCCAAGCTGGTGGCCTCAACACCACAATGAATGATGGCAACAATCCACAGTTCGTAATGGATAAGAAGCAGAACTCCCAGCATAGACATGGGAGGACTCAACCAACAGATGTGGAAGTCAACGACCATCCAACATCTAAAAGCCCACAGCACACTGCTCCTCAATGCAAATGCTGAATAAAGTTACATGGATGGAAATGGGGAAAGAACAACTCTCAACCTGTGCACAAGGAAAAAAAGATGTAGCCCAGGCAAAACATGGAAGAAACCCACACACAGTCCAAAATGGAAGAAGAAATCGGACTCTCAACAGCATCCAAAAATCAGGGGAAGAACGACAACAACCCAAATCGCGGGTTAAACCAACAGCAAGCCGGAATCGTGGATTAAAACCATGGCTATGTCACATACACAGCAGAAATCATGCCCTTGAGGCCGCTCTTCCAGCTTGTTAGCTCCGCGTGAGGAAGATGAATCGGCCTCCTCCTGCACGTCCCTGCGTGAGAGTGAACAGACATGGCCTATGTGCACGGATGAACAGACAATCGTGAGGAATGAACAGACCCGAGAAGAGTGGCGTCGTGGAGAGAATGGCAGTGGAGGTTGCTTCCAACGTGAGGTCAACTCGCTGGTGGAGTGTACGCGTGGGCAAGGACTGACAGTCCTGCCACACTCCACTCCTAGCCATAACTGCCTCAACTACCCAACAAGACATTAAAGTGGTTGGATGAGACAAGGGAAGATGGCAAATCAAACAAGGTGGTAACACATGGGTTCCCCCCCATAGACTAAGGTTTGACATCCCCCACCCTTATCCTTTGGAATCATGCCCTTTTCATTTTTAACATTGCCCCATCGTAGCTGGTTGTGGTTTATTTTATTTGATGTGTGTATTTACATGATGCCAATATAATGTGTCAGATAGCACGATCTACCATCGACAACTGTCCCTATTTCCGAAACATACACAACCAAATCGATGGTGAGGATTTTTCCTTTAGCTCCTCACCACGATTAATTACAATACATACATCATGTATCTTTTAATACAAACGGGATCAAAACTGGGGTGTTACAGTGGTTGTCGATTTGTCTCATGTAAAACCTCTTGCTTCTTCAATATCTTCCCTCTTCTCCCAATGTATACTCTACTCCTCTCTATAAATCCTTCTACTTTGTTCTCCTTCTTAAATATGTTATTATCTTATTTTTCCTTCTTTTCTTTCCTCTCTAAGCCTCTTCTTTACTTATTCCTCTCTTTCTCATCTAACCTTCTATGACTTATTTCTCTTTATCTCTTCGTTATGCTTCTCTATGTATCTTCCCTATAGTCTCTAGGGATCTTGAGGGTTTCATTATCTAATGTTTCTCTCTAATCTCACTATCTATCTCTGTCTTCCCTGCTCTGTCTTCTTCTCCTCCTTATCTTTTTCCTCTTTGTTTCTTACTTCCTTCTTTCTATTTTTTCTCAAACTCTCCCCTCCTACTTTCTCTATCTCCATTTTTTTTTAATCTAGGATTATCTTCAATTAATGAAATCAGTTGTTGAATCAAATAAAATTTATGGCCCTTATCAAAATTAGGACCCACTATACAAAATGTGCCACCTAGATCTACCATTAGTACCTCATACTATATCAATAAACCCTTCATTTATTCCAACCTAGTGAGAATATCTACATTCACTCTATCATCATGAATTTTATCGAGAGTGAATCTTGGTTGTTCATGCTAAATAGGAAAAAAAATTAAATCATGGCCATTAACACTAAACAAAAAGGTGATAGAATATCCATTTAAATATTTGAGTCATTTGCGCTAGATTTACTTTTTTATGATAAATTTATACCATTTACACTATGGTCCTCTAGCACGGGTGTAATATCACGACTCCTTCTCCTATGAAAATTTATATTGGGCCTTAGAAAAACACTATGAATGATTGTGATTAGATAGGGGATAACCTCGCAAATGGTCATGATCGTGTCCACATTTCTTCATGTTAATGATCATGTATTCACCATTTATTCAACTTCTAATGCTTGCATTGTTTTACCAGTTTCCTAAATCAGTTTTCCTAGGAAAGAAAAAAAGCTCGTCCTCATGCTGAGGGAAAATAACGAAACAAATGGTGAACAAAACCATATTGTATGATCCATTTCTTCTTCTCTCGAGGGATCCATACCCTAAACTCTACAACTCTTATTTTCTTCCTTAATCTTTTATTTATCTTATTCTTCATCTTCCATATTGTATCTGCCATATTGTATTAGGATTCTTAAGATTGCTTCCACCACCATCCATTGTGAATTCTTACATCCTTTCTTCAACTTTAAAAAAATACACAATATTTTATTCTTTAGGGGTTTTTGTCCTAATCCCCATCATTTCCAATTTCTATAATGTGGGCATATCACGATACCACTCTCTACATTTTTCATGCTTTCTTCTAACATAACCTTGTTGTTTTCCCTCCAAACATCACATTAGTTGTTGACAATGAGATGTCAATAACTAATGGAAAATATATCATCTTCCATGTCTTCATTAATTGCTTCCTATATTCTTTCGCTATGCAATATTTGCATTCTTTGATGATTCCCTTCATGAATTTCTTCCACTTTGGTTGTTTCAGTTATACCATCCAACACCACACCTTCTAAATCTATATCCTTAATATTTGGCATGCTTCCAACATCATACCCATATCGATGTTAAAATTTTGAAACTTCATTACTAAAACCCATATCAACACCTTGAATACCATCATCTTCCACTTCATCAACATATTCAATAACATTTACATCAATCAGAAATTCTTTTCCAAGCTCCTTAATATATGTTGCTTCAAATTTTTAATAGCACTCGTTCTCATTTCTCTTTATTTTGATTTTGTTGCATGGCAGCTTCAACACTATAAGAGGGTTTTGTTTATCATCATTTTCATTAATGTTATTGTGGTGGAAACCTACAAAAACACAAAGATTCAAATGGTTAAGAAAAAGGGAGTTCTCCTCCAGGTTCTCTTCTTTCATTTTCCCTCTTGTAGCTTAGACCACTACATGTGCAACTTCAACAGTTCCTTCTCCTTATATCTATTTTCTATACAAACCATGGAAGCCTCCTCATCTTTCCCCATTGTTGCTAAGGTGATTTTCATATTGTCTCCATGTCCATAATTCACATGGTATCTTTCCTTAGAACTATATCTCTACTCCTCCATGATAGAAGAGTCTTCAAATGCACACATACTCATGACATTATCCCATGTTCTTCCTTTCTCTTCCATAGCTCTTAAGGCCATCACCATTATTTTTTCTTCAACTTATTTTTCAACCTTTTTTACCATTGCAGGTCTCTCATTCTCTTCTTATTTAATAACCACATCATCATCATCATTGTTCACAACCTCCAACCAAGTGTCTTCTCCATTCAACAATATATGAATCAAATTCATCTACTTACGTATATTCATGATCTCATCTTCATCAATAATTTATTCTTCATCAAATATTTTTTCAACCCCAACTTCAGTCTATGTTATCTACTCAGCCAACTTCATAATTTATTCTTTCTTAGATTCCTCATGACTCGATATTGTATCTTATGCACAATATCCTATATCATGTCCTTCAACCTCAAATACCATTTTTGGAACATTGTCCAAATATTGAAGGTCTCAATCAAATTTATCAAAATTCACTTCAAGTCCAACAACATAGATGGTCCCCTTATTCATTCGTAATGAAGACATAGTTTTCCTCTTCACATGCAACATTAACATTGATTTCTTATTCTTACTTTGTGCTATAAAATGCATACCCATCAAATGAATTTAGTGTTTCCTTGGGAATTTCCTTCAAGGATCCATCTTCCTCTACTCCATACTTGATGGTTTCAGCGTTGTCATAATCTTCTTCTTTGCTCTCATGGAATCTTTCCACATCTAGACAATGCATAAGGTAACTTGAAATTCCCCATGGAAAATATTATATACCTTCACATTCTTCTAGTGTGCACACATAAATCTCACCATCATAGTCATACTCTCCATCATCACTCTAATGCAATTCAATGTCTTCAAATTCATTATCTTCATCTTTTATTAGGTTTTCATCCATCATTGTCTTTCCTTCTCATTCACATGGCATGGATTATGTGCATGTTCCAGGACCCTCTAATCTCTTCTCAAACTACTCATTCATCATTTTCACCTCATCCATTGATAGGATTCTTCTCTTCCATGAAAATTGTCATTAACATGGGCCTATCCCAAGGTATTCTTGATCCCTTATGCTACTTCCAAAGCTTCCAGTTGAATCCTTGTTTTCCTCAACATGTCGCATACTTTTGTTGGGACCATTAATTCATCACATGACCTCATTCTATTCAAGCGTCCAAGATTCACCTGATTAATGTAACCCATGTATACACCTCCTCAATGTGTCGATTCTTCTCAAGTCCACAACTCTACTCCACCTCCCATTTGAATTTACTTCACCAATATCTCCTTGCACTCCTTCTTAAATTAAAATTTATTTAACAGTTATACCCAAAATATTTACGTTGGAACTATTGTCTTCTTCAAATTATTTAACCTCATAGACAACTTTACCCATGATCACAACTATGGATCTTCCTTAATACTCGCATACTTCAATTTTCTTTCAAATATTTAAAACCTCAACTGTATGTGATTCCTCTTTTCTATAAAACACTACCCAACTTCACTATTGGAGTTATCCACAATTCTTTAACGACCTCTACCCAATCACCTCTTGCTGGAGTTGTCTTCTTCACCTCCTATGTAGAACTCGATTTTGTCTACAAATTTCAACCCTTAACTAGGTTTTCTCTCCCTCTAGAAAAATCTACCCAACAATGAGTTCAAACCTCTATGGGTATGCTTCTTCTCTTTTGGATGACTCTACCCAACTTCCTCTATTTTAGCTATCCTCAACTTTTTCAATAACCTATACCCAATCATAGCTATATCTATTTCATTTCTCAACTTCTCACCTCTACAATTCTACCCACAACCTCATCTTTTAAAAAGCATCCCTTACTTCTTTTGCAGGATACAACCTTATCCAATACTACTTTGATGCAAACTAAGTCCTGTGGGAGGACCTATATAGGTAATTCCAACTCAAACACAACACATATCCCAAACACAAGGAGAAGGACTCCAAACATGTCCACGACTCAACCCATTTAATAGATAACACACCACTAAAATTCAACACAGTGTCTCAATTAAAAAATGGGGTCAATAGGCATTTTCACTCTATTCAAACCAAATTTACAAATAGGACCTTAGAGGTTCTTCTTCATCACACAATTTACAATTGGGTTCTAAACCCTTCAATCCCTCATCACTCAACCTCTCACCCTATTTCTTTGAGCTTCATCTAGGCCTTACAATCACCTAATTCAAATAATCATGAACATCAACCTTTTAACTTTGTTTGGATACCAATTTTTCACATGTACATCCTCTGTCTTCCTCAATATATGCCCTCTTCTCATTAGGTCCTACTTTCCTCCCTTCTATAGAGCCTACTACTATGTTCTACTTATTTCTTCTATTATTCTCATATTTCCTCTCTAAGATTCTATGTTAGAGAAATAATCCACCTTATTACTATGATCATACACCTAGGTAAATTTCCTTAGCTTCTATGATATGTTCTATGGTCCGGACTTAGGATATATTGATAATTTACTGATAGTTGAGGCGCTCCTAGTTGATGATTCTGACAATTGAGGTGCTCATGGTTGATCATTATAACAAATTGGAACCCTCATTGATGACATAACATCCTTTTTGCACTCTTCCATCCCTATATTCATGGAATATGTTTGACCTTAGGCACTAGTACATGTTTGTGGTGGTTTTTGGCCTTTCTTGGGCATTTATTTCCTCCTAAAGCCACTCCCACTCACCCATGTGCTCCCCCACACCTAGAATGCCTCCATTTATGATCCATCATGCCTCACCTAGGTTCACACTAGCATTTGCGAACGTTTGGGATGATTAGGAAGGTAATTGGTCCACGTAGGGGGTTTTGAGGGTCAAGTCATGGTCTTACACTTGTATGCATCCAGATGGCCTCCAAGGCCTCATGAGTTTTCCCTATTTTAATATAAACATGATCCAGACATATTTATATGTTGGACAATCATAATAATAATAATTATTGACTACATTTGTGTATGTTATTTTCACTCTTTTTGTTGTTTTGTGCATAATTTTTATGTAATATCCAATTGGGAGAATATCCATGGCTTCTAGATATTGCTGTGAATAAATTCTCACATGGTATCAGAGATCTTTGGAGCTGCAAATCAAATCCATATTGTTTTAGTTTATGTTTGAGGTATTTTCCAGATAGATTCGAGTGTTTGCATTGCAGTTACAATCAACAATTTGTCACCCAGTGCACAAGAAAAAATGGACTAGACTGATATATTGCTGACCCCATTCAACTATTTTGAATGGAAGGCTGAAATTGTAATCCAACTGAGGTCGAAAGGCCTGTACAAGGTCACCATGGGGACTAAAGTTGAACCCAACTCTGCTATGGAGAAATCGAATTTCTTCAACACACTTGATGAAGTGTTTGGAATAATTTGTCTCAACATTTATAGAGACTTACTCTTCCATGTAGATAGTCTATCAACTTCCAACGAAGTATGGATCAATATTAAGACACTATTTGGGAAGAGTGATGAGATGAGAGGTCACCAACTCGAAAATGAGCTAATCTCATTGATTCCAGCTCACTTTGAGACAATCCAAGACTTCTTCGCCAAGTTCAAGTCATTAGTGCTTCAGCTGAAATAGTGTGGCATAGAAAATAAGGAAGAGAATATCATGTTTTCAATACTTTCAAAGCTAGGGCTAGAGTACTCATTTTTTGTGTCAACATTCCACTCTACAAAGCTCACAACTCAAAATTGGCACATACCTTCACTGGTTGACTTCATGGAGTCATTGATTCAAGAGAAAGACAAGCTAGTGAAAATGGGCACCATCAAATCTAGTAAGGATCAATCCCTTGCTGCATGAGTTTCGAATCCAGCCAAAGGAAAGAATAAATATAGAGATTCGAAGCAACAAGAGAAGAAGAAGCTGGACAAACCCAAATCTTTAGATGGGGGTTTGAATCCTTGCAAGGACAAGGACAAGAAGAAGCAAGAAAATACCAAATGCACCTACTGTCACAAAGGGCGGAATCCAAAGAGTGCATGGATGAAGAATACCATATACATGATGGCACAACTGCTTAAGAAGAAAAACATCCCACTTCCTGAGGGCGCAAGGAAGAAAGATGGTGGTTCAGTCTCAGACACCAAAGAAAGGTCTCATGTTTTGGTTGTTGGTTCTTCAAACTCTTCTTCCTTCATCATAGATTTAGTAGATTCCAGGAATATGTCCTTCATAGAGGTCTTCTTCTTGACCATGTATTCTCATAGTGGTCCATCCATTCGTATGGGTGATGATTCATAGATCCAAGCCAAAGGGATTGGCAGGATTGATATTGAAGATGGGTACTTCAATAACGTTTTGTTTGTACCTAATCTAGCAGCGAACCTACTCTTAGTGTATAAAATGACTCACACTGGTGAATCCAAGAGACTAACATTTACTCTAGACATGGAGGAGATAGCAAAAATATATACAAACAAAGTGGTGGCATTGGGGTTTTCTTGTCATAATGCAAGAATGTACAAATTATCATATTTCCTCCCCTAATCCCAAGGGAATGCGCTTATGTCACATGCCAATGAGACAAGCAAATTGTGTAATGAGAGATATGGTCATCTCAATTATGGGTACCTCCGGGAATTGAACAAAGAAGGAATGGTGTAAGGGCTTCCTTCTATCAAGTTCTCAAATGGAACATGCAAAGGATGTATAGTGGGAAAGCATGCAAAGTGAAACTATGAGAAAGGGAAGGAAAGGAGAGTTGTCCAAGTTCTTGATTTGGTTCATTCATATCTCATTGGGCTTCTTCCCACACCCTCTTATGGGGGATCAAGGTATGTATTGACTTTCATAGATGATTTCTCAAGGTATTGTTGGGTATATTTCCTCAAACTAAAATATGAAGTCTTTGAGACTCTCAAAGTTTGGATGGTTGAGAATGCATGTGGGAACAAGATCAAGGTCTGTAGGACTGAAAATGTAAAGGAGTATGTGAAGAATATTTTGTAGAATCTTTGTGAATAATGTTGCATCCAAATATAACATTCGCTTCTCTACACACCATAACAAAATGGTGTGGCAGAGTGCAAGAATAGGGATCTCAAGGCACTACTACATTTTGACCAAAAATCCGACGGCCGTCATGTCGGATTTTCGACACTTCCCTGTCGCATGTAAGACACTTTGATTTTTTGTTAAGCGTCGGAAACTTGTCATCGGGTTTCCGACACCTGAGTAACCGTCGCTTAAGCGACACCTAAGCAACCGTCGGTTAAATTTAACGCGTCGGTTAAGCGACGGCATATTCTCGACAGTAGTGAAAGTTAAGTGACGGATATCTAGCACAAACGTCGGAAAAGCGACATGTGAAAGCGTCGCATAAGCGACGGATCTCTAGCAAAACCGTCAGAAAAGCGACATGTAAAAGCGTCGCATAAGCGACGCTTGTTGAATTTTTTTTTTTTTTAAATATTGTGAAAATAATGTGAATCTCAATTATTAAATGAAAGATTCTAAATTCAGTGTAATTATGTCCCTTTCTTCTCAACGAGTTGCAAGATATTCTATATATCTCATTTAATGGGGTATTTTTTATTGTTTTTTAAACTTAAAGTGGGGCAAACAGGGAGCTTCGTGAGCTGTTCCTGATTGTCATTTACACATCCTGCACACTATCCTTTAAGCCAGCCAGGATTGTGAGGAAGTAAATTTGAGTAGCTTCAAGCAGGAGTATTTCCCAAGAAACATTCTATTTCAGAATGGGTTGAATACTCCCACACAAAGAAAACTACAAATGCTTTAAGATTGCACTCGCAACCAAACAAATAGCCGTTACAATCTCCTGCCCTAGATATACTTATATGGAAGCCAAGATCTGTTACAATTGTTACAGCAACTCGTTATAAAATGGTAACATAAGAACCAAGAATTGGGTGGAAGAGGATCAAACTAAATGCCAAGTGAAACAAAAATGCAATTTTTGTATTCCTGGTATCGAGAGAACATCATATGTTTTTATGAGAATATACAAACACTCCAAGCCTATCATAAACCCACACTGTTGGAGACAGCCCAATGAATTTTAGGAAATACAAATTGTTCACCAGCTAAATCATTATTGAATTTTCCCTAATTTCGTCCACACCATAGATGAATATTTTGTTAAAATCTGCCAACACCATAGATGAATATTATGTTAAAATCCATTTGTTGGAATTATTGTAACTAGTGTAATGGAGTTTTTTTAAGAAGACTGAAGGATGATGACAGTCTATAACCATGAAATCAGTCACAGGACTTATCTGTGCTTAGTTACTCCAAAATTTTATATACAGAGTAAGTGCAGACGATCTTGCATGCTGCTTGAAGAACATTAGTCATTAAGCACTATTTTGATTTCCTATGAAAAAAAATTCACCAAATACAATCATGACCTCATTTTCTAGGACCATATTCTGCTTTTCTGATATATTGGTTTTTCAGCTTTAAACGGAGTAGTCTCTCCCTTCGATATATAGACAAAAAAATTTAACATGAAAACCAATGATACTTATCATGGGTAGTTCCTGAGTTCCTGATAAACTCATTGTAAGCATATTTTCAAATAAGGGTAACTCCATACTTATTAGTATATTTTCAAATAAGGGAAACTCCATACTTAGGCATCTATGATTGCAACATTTCTTTTTATAATGTATCAATATCAGTCATAACAGTGTAGGTGTTGCAGGGCGCTGTCCAAATCATCATCCCTTAAAGCAACCAACAATCAAACTCTGAAAAGGATGGGTGAACAGAAAAGATGACTGACACAACACGGATCCAGAGGCTTGGCATATAACAAACTGGCATCACATATCCCTGTAGCACATGTAGCATCTGTTACAGAGATAGGTCATAAGACAAATGGTATTTGACAGGGTGGTTTGCCTGTCAGCACTCAGTTTCCATGTTTTATATATTAGCAAATTGGGATTCTCCATATTTGGTGCAATGAATAGAACATTTTCCTGTACCATATAGGATACAGCTACAGAGTATACATATTCATTTGTGGTGTATGCTTTGCCTTACAAATCTTGGGATATATTGGCCAAAAATGGATTCTACTATCATGAAAGGAAATGGAAGTTCTTACACTTGATCTCCTTCACACATTCTAAAGACTACGAGCACGAACTTTAGCATGGATCGTAACAAGCGATTGCATACGTCTCAGTGTTTCAGTTGCTTTGCTTGTTTTCTCACGATATGTCCACGAACCAATGCCTGTCATTTCACACCAAACCCTTGAGAGCAGACAGTGCTTTCCTTGCCTGCAAATTTAGTTTCCAGTGTCAGATTATTGATTTGAAACATGATGATTTGCATACCTTGTGAGATTAAGTTCACCTTTAAAGTCCCAGACCTCCTTCCAGGAAGGAACTCTTCTAATTGCTCCTGTCGTCGCTTCAATATGGCCCTCACCTCTATGTGCTTGTACCCAATGATCTGCAACAATCTGAAAAGAATACCAAATGAAGAGAAGATAGCCAAAAGTGCCATCAATGTTATCAACCATAAATTTTCAAGTGCAGACGAGACAATCTGAAATGCTAAATAGCAATGGTATTGAATAACTGAACTGAAAGATAATTGGACTAGCAGTGCATTATAGTGTTTATCAAGGGTCTCCTACATTTGGGAACAATTGGGTAACAGAGAATATCATATCACAAGACCTACAGTCATTTCACTATGTATATTCATCAGGTATAAAAAAATCTCATTTTTTTTATATCATCAACCTCGTTCTATACAGCATCAGTTCCCATGCTTATTTATGTGACAACATAACAAGAGATTGAAAAGAATTTGAAAGTGTTCAAAAACAAAAATCTTTACAAAAGTCTTGATGCCTGGAAGACAGGGTTTGATAT
>LPNX010934679.1:976930-1008767 GCA_001517045.1 Pseudotsuga menziesii | reverse complement strand
GAACCTTAGCACTTGGCGCGTTTGGAAAATTATACGACGTACTTTAGCACATCAGGTAAAACCTTATAATATATAGAATTATTTGCGTAAGCGTAAGGAATATTAGCTATAGATATTTTCCATATAATACCTCAAAATATCATAGACAAAATAAAGGCAATGGCTTTATTAGACAAATAGATAGTCATTAAAGATGTGCTAGTGAATGCATCACTTTCCCATAACCTCCTCCATTGCCACCATCTCTTGGTGGTGGTCCTATACTATCACTCGTAATGGTTATAGATCTAGACCTTAAGCATAAGTGACTCCACTCTCTGATATTTATCGTTATGGCTACTTATCTATAGAGGTAAAGGACATCCTCATGTGCACACTATATATTTTCAACTTTTATCTAATGTTATATCTAAATGTAATAATACCTAGGCTACACTTGCTTGAGTAGTGGTTAGATCATCTCTAAGACTAGTTTGAGTAGCCTAAAGCTCTTGTTTCATGTTTTCGCAAAAAGATTTTGTGATCCTTGCTCTCCCAACGTCAAGAAATCCTTTCCTTTAAGATGAATAAATCTATTCTGTAGTATTAGTTGTTGTTACAAGTCACAAGGAACAGGGTGCAACACATGAATTCCCCTAAGAGCGCGGATAGATACTATGCTTCGAAATGGTGCAAAACGCGGACCCTTTAGTCGCTTTTCGGGTAGTCACTATTAAGTTACGAATAATGATAAAGGACCTACCTCACTTCAGAACCTGGCCGTGCCAGCCAGCACGCACAAAGGAACATTTACCTAGAAGGTGCATGGTATATAAGATAAGATAAGATATATAGTATCTTTAGGATATAGAATCTATTTATGTATCTTTATAAAATAGTAGCTACTGGATTTAGAATGTCAAGTGATGGAAAGAATAAGTCGCAATACGAATCTCCTCGCTATCATAACCCAGACCCCTTTATTTATTTCCCTTTAAGTTCATATTTTCTTCATTCCCTTGCCCCGAGCCGCTAAGATAAAGATCTCAGATACCAGATCCATACTACACCCAATATCTTGCATTGTATCACTTACCCTATATTTAGAGTGACCAAGGAAGGAACCACCATGAAGACACAAAACCCTTCTTATTTTATTCTATAAACCAGTAAAAGCATGGCTCCCTCTCCTTTCCTTATAAACCACCATGGTCACAGGATCTCTTATCCTCCCGAGTCTTCTCCTCTCCCCAGGGGATCTTCTCTATACTCTGGAGTTTATAAGNTTCCTTATAAACCACCATGGTCACAGGATCTCTTATCCTCCCGAGTCTTCTCCTCTCCCCAGGGGCTCTTCTCTATACTCCGGAGTTTATAAGGTCTTTTATTAGGCTTTTAGACCCTTTTGGNTTTGCTTGTAGTAGAGATAGGTAGAAGTATTTTAAGTTGGAAATAGAAGAAGTTAGTATTCTTAGTATTAGATTGTTTGGATTAGGATTTAAGATGATGAGCGCTAGGTATTAAGAACTCCTTTGTCTTTATTAGATTAGTTAGTTAGGTCTATCTAGTAGAAGGAGGAATCATAATAATTTGAATCTTTGTAAGTTAGCTTTAGGTATTCTTATTTTCTTAGTTTATTAGAGAAAGGAACAATNCTTTGTAAGTTAGCTTTAGGTATTCTTATTTTCTTAGTTTATTAGAGAAAGGAACACTTTATATGTTTATTAGAGGATAAACTGGGCTACTATAGAGAGTGGTAATATTCTTTTATCCTTGGGGCTCCGTTGAAGGATCTTTTATATGAGGGATTATTCTCTTACTATTAGATAAGATTGGGATTAGGAAGTTCATTAGGAAATAGTGGAAGTCATCCTAGCACGGGAGTTTGCACATTGGAAGTGTTCCAGTAAGTAATTAGTTTATTTCTTTATAACTGGAAGTAATAACCTGGTTAGTAAGCCAAGACCGCAAGGATTTTACTTTAAAAATACACCAGTTAATAGTGTGGCTGGAGTAAAAGGGGAGATCCATGTTGCGTCTACCTGAATTATTATAGAAGGGTTCCCTCGATGACTGCCTCTTAACTGTACCATCCAGCAGAAGTTAGGGGATCTATCCCACTCCTATTTACCCTAAATAAAATCNGGAAGTAATAACCTGGTTAGTAAGCCAAGACCGCAAGGATTTTACTTTAAAAATACACCAGTTAATAGTGTGGCTGGAGTAAAAGGGGAGATCCATGTTGCATCTACCTGAATTATTATAGAAGGGTTCCCTCGATGACTGCCTCTTAACTGTACCATCCAGCAGGAGTTAGGGGATCTATCCCACTCCTATTTACCCTAAATAAAAGACTCTGAACTGCATCATAAAAAGAATGAACTTTTTATAAGGGGTATGATCACATCTCTCTCCTTTGAGAGCTGCTCCAGAGCTACAACAACTAATAGCATTTTATAAGGGGTATGATCTCGGTATGAATGTCGGGCGATTACTCCGTTCCTCTTTCTTTACAATAATACAAGTAATACCCTAGTAATACCATTGTGCCTTTCTTATGGGATAACCAAACAAATAAGTGGAACCCAAGGGCTCCCTATTTTATGCACAAGGATAAATATGAAGAATTGTGAATTAACAGCTAATATAATCCATCATGGATTAAATTCCAATTAGTTGTACTGGATTTTCAATTTCATGTTTTAAACAAGCAGAAGAGAGCACATCTTTGACAAGGTTGCAGCATCACCAAAGGTTGGATGGACTGCTGTATGGGTTATTTTATTAGGCTTGGTTGCTACTTTTGTTNGATAACCAAACAAATAAGTGGAACCCAAGGGCTCCCTATTTTATGCACAAGGATAAATATGAAGCATTGTGAATTAACAGTTAATATAATCCATCATGGGTTTAATTCCAATTAGTTGTACTGGATTTTCAATTTCATGTTTTAAACAAGCAGAAGAGAGCACATCTTTGACAAGGTTGCGGCATCACCAAAGGTTGGATGGACTGCTGTATGGGTTATTTTATTAGGCTTGGTTGCTACTTCTGTTAGAGCTTATGTTGTTTATAAAGAAATACTTTGGGAATTTGTGGACTCAAAAATTAGAGCAATGATGGCACAGTACATGCCATTGGATAGCCAAGGAGAGACTCCTAATTAGTTTCATGATGATACATTATGAAGAAATAAGCTATTTAGACTTACCTTCTATGCTTGGAGGGTGGTTGTCATGAGTATTATACTAAGAGCTATTTTAGCTGCTTATGCACATTCATATAATAGTTATTTCCATTTTATAGGTGTTGGCTCCCAGCTTATGAATGGTAATTATATAATTAAATTGTATATATATAAAGGAGGTTAATACTGGTAGATTAATATATTAGACCTCCTATCTAAAAGTTGGAGAATTGCCTGATTTAATCTATCAGAACAGAGTTGCAAGTTTGGTAGGCCAAATTGAGTATACTATACCATCCTGGAGTATTTTAGATTTGCATGCCCAACAATCACCTGGAAAGTGACCAATATACAATTTATACCAAATATNAATCACCTGGAAAGTGACCAATATACAATTTATACCATATATTTAATGCCCAGGATTTATATAGGTCATTCAATGCTTTTTATTATATAAGCTTTATATCTCCTCGATCCAAGATTCAAGTTCTATCTTAAATACTAAAGTATATTTAAGATATCTTAAGGATTCAGTCTCTTAAAAAGATACAAAGAGAATCTATCTATCTATCTGATTCATATCTATCTATCTAATTCATAACATAATTCTTCTATAGTTCCTAATTTTAATATCATACTTACTTTATAGTTCCTAATCTTACTCTTCATACTTATTTAACTCTACAACATACATAATAGATTTATAAAGATTAATTATTACCATAAAGATGAATTCCTTAGCATTCTTAGTTATAGACACTATAAGAGTTATAAAGCCTCTCCAGAGGAGCAACCAACCTCTCACCGCACCTCCTTCCTCTCGGCCGTCCATTGAAGGGTACCTTCTCTGCGGTAAGTCCTTATCATTTTTCGTCTGTTGGCAACTTGGTTTCCCTCATCTTGGGAACATGGAAACTTGAAGAGCTATAGTCCCTTCTTCCTATGGAATAAATACTATTTATGTCTTATGTGCCCTTCCCGTTGTATTATGCAGTGTGGAGCCTAGAGTATATTTATAGCAGCCAGCGGAGAGCCATGGATTATTCCCACTAGATTATTCCCATTGGATTAGTTGAGATCTCTTCCCCCCCCAATTTAACTATTACTCCATTGCAACAAAAAAACTACACTTAATATTGTGGTGATTATTACCCTTGTTGATTCCTCATTGGACCACTAGCTTTTGTCCAACTACACTATTTGTGCCTGCTTACTTATAAGGACAAGTTTAACATCTATATGCAAGTATTATTATCTATGTATCGTGGGGATGTTTTTACTATTGTGATACTATTGTGAAGGGTGGTTCCTCAGAGTGCTGCCCCTATAGGGGTTGTGGAACCTCATAAGCCCCGGTCTCGTCCAGCGGCAGCTCACACACAGTACAAGTTCCTTTCTTATCGACTAGTGGAAGCTCCATGTTTGCCCCACTTTAAGTTTAAAAAACAATAAAAAATACCCCATTAAATGAGATATATAGAATATCTTGCAACTCGTTGAGAAGAAAGGGACATAATTACACTGAATTTAGAATCTTTCATTTAATAATTGAGATTCACAATATTTTCTTATATTGTTTGTCCTGCAGAACCTTTTTAATTGCTACAGTATCCCCTGTCTCTAAGCATTTAGCCTGAAATACAATTCCAAATGATCCAGTTCCCACCACACGTTCTGCCATGTAGCTTATGGTTTGCTTAGGTTGGCCATTCCTGCCACCAATGGTGGTGACTATAATATGGCCCGTTTCTGTACCATTTCCATCCACTACAGTAGCTTCCATCTCCTTGTCATCTTTAATCTTCATCTCATTCATTTCTTCAGGAAGTTTGTCTACTCCAATAATGTTACCATGGCCTGTATTTGCTGCTATTGCAGATGCAACACTTACAGAGGCCATATGCTGTACATAATCCTCTTCTACAAGTTCAGCGATCTAGGCTTACTTGATAAATTTCCTTTAGCTATTGTGTTCCTTTTATTGCTGCTTCACAAACTTAACAGCACACAATTGGTTTGCTGGTCTTTGCTAGATGGCTAATCAGTCAACTGATACACTCCCCAAAGAAAAATACAACAATATTGGAATAAGAGGAGAGAAGAATAGTTAGCATAACAAAAGAAGCAAGAAGACGCTACAAAACATAGGAAAGGCTGCCCTTAAGGCTCTACGAGTCATACAGGTCAAGGTTGGTGAAGAGGAAATAAAGAGAAGAAATTTGGGGCGACAAAAAAAATGTCTTCAACCACAGAAGAACCCAGTGGAGCCTTGTTTGATTGGAATTTGAAGCGGTGTACATAAAATATGTCAATATTACAACCCCTAAAATGTCAACATGACATAACTGAAGAGAGGATATTCAAATTTACTATTTTTCCAAGGATCAACTAAACTTTCCAACACTACCAACACAATTGATGCAATGTGTAAGAACATGTTTGTCATCGATTCTTCTCATGAACAATTTGCTTGCATAGACTGACTCTTGGTCCACAACCTTCTAATATGAAAACAAGGATGAATTTTGGAAGTAGGATTGCATGACTTTTCTATGTCCTGCTGCAATCTAGAACTATGCTGAGGGAGAGTATTCATTAGAGAACAATGACTGGCGAAATGGATTTCATTAGTTATTACCTTACTTCAAAGAATTTCAACCGGGAATACTTTTTAGCTCAGGTTTTCCACATACCTGGTGTTATGGAAATACAAGGATAAGCATAAATGTATTAAAATAAGTTTCCAATTGATGCTGAAGTTCTGAGCCCTTGCACGACTTACAAACCCTAGGAATGACGATCAGAATCTCCTGGAACGGAATTTTCTTGAAAATCAAGGTAAGAGCATCTGGGATAAGCTCTTCCCATGGACGATTGCCTCCTTCGATAATGTCCTGCATCCTCCAATACTCCCCGCTAAGATTATCACAGAACAAAAGCGCCACCGCCTCACCGCCTCCAAGTCAGCTGAGCCTACCCATTATCCCTAAAATCCACCTGATCTCCTGCAAATCCTTCTACATTTACGCCTTAGGTGCCACAACTATACTTTCCACCACGCATTGGAACAGTATTTTGCACATCTTGGTTTAGTTAAATCTCAATATTTTCCCCTTCACCGTTCATTCTCTGCCTGTGATGAACAAAAATCAATAGTCTAAAGCCAGAAACCCTCGTCTACTGCTCCAGAACCAGACCGTTCATTTCACAGACACGCCACTTTTTTACTACAAGTTTCAGCAATCCAAAGACTAGTTAAAATATTCCAAACCCCTACTTGCTGCGAGTACCTACTGAAACCTTCAAAAACAAGCAAGAAACAACCCGTTTTTGCAATACTCAAGATGATTTCAAACGCAGAAAATGCATCCGCCCCTCCAATTCACAGGCCCTTCCCTCATACACCAGAATACACTAAATGCTCAAAAATAAACCCCAAAGAAAACCATTCCTAAGAGATTAGCGCCAAACTTTAACAAGAAAAGAAAGAAAAAAAAGCATGCGTTCTTGAATTCGCCGAGCCGTCGCTTAAGCGAGAAGAAAAAAAACAAGAAACTAACGAGCCGTCGATTAAGCGACGGTTATGAGAATAGCCATCGCTTAAGCGACGGTTGTGGCCACATTTACAAAAAAAAATTTATCTTTGTGATTTTTGGTACAGTTAAAAAAAAAATCCACGCGTCGTCGGAAGTAACCGTCGAATTTTGGATCGAAATGTAGTAGTGACTCTATGTGTCAATCTCACAAAGTTGGTATGAATGCTCTGGAGCGTTCACTCCGCATCCACACCCGTGATGTCATCTCCTCTTCCCCTCCGTCTATGATGAGGGAAGCCCTCTAGCTGCCGTGGTCCCACATCTGCACACAAATGGTAGATGTCACTATGTATCATCACCCAAAAATATGTCTTTTTGATTCCATATAATCAAGAAAATACAAAAAAATTAAATAACTCAAAATTTAAAAGGAGAGGGTCAAGTTTTGTTACCTATATCACCATATGTTGATCCTGGTGCTAATGGCATGTTCGGGTCCCCCCAGAAATCTATCCCTACGTAGGGGTAGTCATCGATGGAAACTATCTTTCGTCGCCACCATGGAAAGAAGTCAGTTGGATATGGGTTGGCCACCCTACCACCTCCCAATCTATGCATAGCATCTGCCCAATGCCATTGGGCCGGATCTCGAACCCTATGAAGAGGAACGTCCACTCTGGGGCTCAATCTTGGAACACACTCGAATAAAAATGTGCTCAAAATACTATTGAACCCAAAGTTCTGCACCTTGCATGCCTTACACTCACTGAGCTGATGTTTCATGTTGCTTAGTAGTGTAGTGCTCCAGTCATAGATCATGGGTCTCATGCACTCCACAGTGTAGAACATCAGAGGCCGCGAGTCCTGGTGGAGTGATGCCAAGCCTACTATCCTGCCCAGTGTCAATAATATGGCCTTTAGGCCCATCACTTGCATAGCATTGGTAGGGACTTGAATCCCCACCTTCTTAGTGTTTGGATAATAGTACATTGCAATGTACTCATCGATAGTCAAGCCACTTCCTGGCCCACCATAGGAACGAAGGTTCACCACTTCCCCTCGTCTAGAAAGCCCAGTGGTAAAGTATATGTCCTCCACCTCTATGGTGAGGGACATCCCATCTATATGGAAGGACTCTGAGTCTGGATCCCAGTAATCCACTAGCATCTGTAATAGTCTTGGTTTGGCCCTCAAACCACCAAGACACCAAAACTTGTAGAGTCCACATGCACGTAAATCTTGTTGAGCCATTAAGTCGGCCCTTACTGCTTCCTCTAGTTCACCATGCTCACGCTCTCTCCACTCTAGGACCATCTTGCACAAGAAATTGCAAATTTTCCCATTAGTTTATTGAACAAACCATATGTGCGGCCTCATACGCGACTGTTTTAAAAAAAAACACTTATGTAAGAGGGTTTGAGGCCATTTTTCATGTATGTCCAACCCTATACGCAAAAAAAACCTCGATTTCCATGTGGGCCGCAATACTCATTTTGGGTTGGCCTAAAAACCTTATTTGACCATGAAAATTCATAAAAATTGTATCAAAATGCAAGAGGAGAGCATGAGTAAATACCTGGAAGAAACGGTAGTGAATTCCACCGGCTGGATCTCCTGGAATTCACTGTTGAAAATCAGAGCTCAAATGGGTAAAAGTTTCAAATGATTTATAATATTTTGAATTGTTTACTATTTATAGAAAATTTTCAAATATTTGAAAATTTTTACCCCCTTTCCGATAGTTTCGACATTTTCTAACCATTTTGGACCGTTTTTGACATAATTCATGATGTAGAAGACCTTTTTGAGTGTCATTTCAGCCATTGGATTGACCCGTTCATGCTAATCTCAACTATCATGTCTAAACTGGCATATAGTTTAGGTTTCATTACTGTTTTCATTTTGCATAACCTTATGACCATCTCATCATGACCTTAGGTACGAACCCACTCTATTATGTCACGGAACCTTCTTACTGCTTTAGAAGTGGTATGATATGAGTGGTAGAGCTTTAACTTACATGGGTACCCTAGTTAGCACCTTATTTGCATTTGGTTCCCATGCTGACATTTTCTCCTTTAGGGTGTGGGAGTCCGTTGTATAGTACTACCATGACATTTTGCAAGAGCCTCATACTCCTCTTGATCTTTTGCTGGCCTATTTCCCTCAGGACTCCCTCATGTCAAGTTGTGAATGCATTATCATGAGCTTTTCTTGCCTTATTAAGCTTTATGCCAGTTTCCCTGACATTGTGTTTCAGCCATATAGCCTGAGCTTGTCTCATGTCTAGCCATGCAGAGCCATTTTTTCTATCCTTCGCAGCTTGATTCCCTTTTTACCGGGAGGGGATTTTCCCCCGAGTGTCGATATCCTGCACATGTATCCTTTCATTCAGCATAAGTATGTTCCACTGCTTGGAACTAGTTTGTTTTCCCTTATGACACTTGTCTCCTCCTAGTTTGTAACTATAAAGCTATTTTATTCTTTTTTCAAGCTTTTTAAATAACTGAAAAAGTCCAAAAAAATTAAAAAACCAAAAAGCCGGACAAGGAAAGATGTTATCTACGGCAGCTATCGAGTCGTTTCACCTTCAAACAGAGCATTGTATATCACATCCATTGGTTGGGTTATAGTTTGACTTTAGGAGTTGTACTCGTTTATCTGAGTTTATCTCCACCGACTGGTTAAGCTTCCAGTCCCTATGGAGCCTTTGTTGATGCCTCCTGTGTCGCAGAGATGTCCCAGTTTGTATATCGAGTCTATGCTGCCTTCATTCAGTCACCATATTCCATTATTCTCTTGTTCGAAGGAAGTTGAAGCCTGAGTCGGCCATTCCTCAGTTATCTTGACTTTGCATGTCGGCCATTCCCGGTACAGTTACTGGTTCATGCACCTATGATCGAGTCCTTCCACATTATATAGCTTTGATGAGTACCTCGTGTTGGATGATGGGGGATGCCTTAATGACCTCCTTCCAGCGGATTTCATCCCATCGAATTCAGATCATTTATTCTGGGATTGGAATCTAGAGTCATTTTGAGTGCCTTGAGACTTGGAGTCATCGGTGGCAGGTTCTCTCACCATCGACGGTTCTTGGGAGTACATCAATGTCCCCTGATTGATGGATCCTCTCAAGTGTTTGACCTCAACACATTTATTCGCACTTGTTAGTTTGCACTCTAGTACCTTGATTCCCATTTTCAATATCGGTGGGTGATCTCGCGTCTATTAACGGTATACATTAATGACCGATAATCAGACAATGGACTAATATGTTCGACCTCGACACCTCTATTCGCATAGTAGGACATGTACTGGTAGCGGTTTGTGTAGAATACTTTCTAGATTGGTGGCATCTCTTATGTGCTACCTCCTTGATCATGCCAGTGTTCATGAGATTTCAGCTCTCGTGACTTGATTCTAGTATGTCAGATGTTTCTAGCCACTATGGAGATCTTGATCTGTTATATCTTCAACCATTATGGAGATCATGGTCCTTTGTATATCTTCATCATGGAGATTCTGATCTATGTATATTTTACGTGGCGATGACCACATATGTGAAATTATGTATCATGCCTATTCATGGCCATTGTACTCTTATGTATCCGGGACTGCTATATGTATTTGCAGTTATATGCAGAGTTGTATTATTGTACTATGTTGATTGGGTGGCTTGTGTTTCATTTGGGATCCTTCACCACTCCACTTTTGGGATGGACTTATAATGTATTTCGGCCATCGTATGACCCCTCTGACCTTACACATTACGGGCATCTGTTATAGCTGATTTTACTAGTCCAGGTGAATCACACTTAGTATGGTCTTCCCCTATATTGATGCAGACTCCTTAGACCCCATGGACCATTTTTTGTCCTTTGATGTTTCCTTGATCATCACTAAAAACATATGAAAAATGATACACACGAATTTTAAACCTATAAGCACGTATATATGCAGGTTTGACCACTAAAACCGCATACATCGGGATGTGTGCACAATCCAAATCCTTTTGGAGCTTTCCTTGACACGAATCCGACTCATTTGACTCTTGGCCTTCCTTATGCCTTAATATCGCTCAAATTCAACCTTCCATTACCCCTTTGAAAAGCTATATAAGGAACCCCTTGGTACATTGAAGGCATAAGAGAGAATTGAGAGCAAAGAAACTATAGTCCATTGTTGCCGGAACTTACACTTGAGTCTCCATCCCTTTTTCCCTTGGAGCACTAGTGTGTTCTTCCCAAGCTTGCCTTTTGCTTGTGAGATTGCTATCGAGAGATGGAGGATTGAGGTGGTGGAGGACCAAGTGGGGGATTCAGTTTCTCCAGTTCGTAGACGTGCTGTCAGAGGTTGTATCTTGTAATCTCTAATTTATATTAATAGAAATATCTTTTCCTGTCCAATAATGTGTGTTTGAATGAATATTTTATCCATGGGATTATGTCAAATACTTTTACATTATTGATTATATATGATAGAATAGATCTAACACCATGATATATAGAATTCTTTTATTGTTTACTTGTTGTTGAGGAAGTAATCTATCAATTCAAGCTGAAGATTGGAAAGCTCAACGGGGATCTACTTCAACCGTCTGGAATAAGGTACGAGGTCTTATCCTTTAGTGTTAGACATTTAATTTCTATTGCATATTGGAAAGGATTGATTTCTAGAGTCAAGCTGTCTGTTGTGGTACCCCAAGCCATAGGAATTTCTCTCCGTAACAGAATTGGTGACTCCGCTAGGGAGTTCCTAGTAGTTGTCCTTTGGGGGTTGTTTTATCGGCATTCAATGAATTTGAATTGCTCTTTATCTCTTGTTTCTGTGTCGGGTCTGGGGGCATGTATGCCTGGTAGGGTCTGATTGGTGTGAATTTTGTCTGATCCTGTTTGTTTGCCTTGATTTTATGCACCTTTCTTCATGTACATGATTTTTTAACTCATAGTCACGTATACACGCAGGTTCCTCTGTGATTTCCACGTATACACGCAGGTTTACTACGAACAGTTGCGTATGCCCTTGTTTTTTCCTTTTTGTGGAATTTAATTGGTTGCTAGGTGAATTATGATATTTGATAAGTCTCCTTTGGCACTGCGTGAGTCTGTTTAGACCTCTGTTTCTGACCAAAAACGTTTTTTTTTAGGCTAATTTTTTTTTTTAGGAAGGTTCTTGTCATGGCATTTTCGATTTTTTGTTTGAGATTAGTGCATTAGAGTTCTTTTACCTTAGTGCTTTGCTTGAGTGCTATTTTTGTGTACTTATAGAGTCTAGGGGTCATAGAATCATTCCTTTTCTTTTTGCATCTCATTTTATTTCAAAAAATCTAGAAACATTTGCTTATCATCATGCATAGCATTTTGCATCTTTGCATTGTACTTGCACTAGATTTGCTTTGGAGTACTAGTTAGGACTTCATATAGGAAAAGATTGCCTTCATCATTTGAAGAAAAATTGTGCATTTCAAGTAGTAGCATACCCTATTTTCATGGACACAATGCATTTGCATTGATTGTTAGGTGTGCATTTTACTTCATGTTGCGTCATAACATCATTAGTTGCACAGTCATATCCCCTTTTTTGAGTAATAAAGCCAATTAAAATCAACGCTAAATTAAAATGAATTACACTCTTTTCTTTTTTAAGGTGCACCAACAAGCTTAGGTTTTAGGATCTTGGAATAGTTCATTGTAATTTAATTCTCCAAGATCACTAAACAACAACATGTATGTGTCTATCCAGGTGAGTGTGTGAAATCCTTGGTATAACCAGTGTTTCTCAGGATCCTCCTCTCAAAAGGGAGTTAAGCACGAGGTATTGTGAGAGGTTATTGATTGGGATGAACCCTAGTCATAACTGAGTAGCACTAGAGATATTTCCAGGATTGTATTCATATCTGGGGGCTCTTTCAAGAGTTTCGTGCTTTGCTACCCTACCCATACGGTCAATCCCGCCTACGACTGTCCACCTGAGCATTGATTATATTGAGGTGACCTTAGTGGCCTTACCTAGGATATCGAGGGGGTGCTTTGCAGGGGTTATTCTGCAGGTATCCCGCCCAGGTTGGGGTCGGACAACATGGCCGCTTTATGCGTTGAAGCTGAGGGCCACAATAATTGGTTACATACCTTCGCTTGTTGTGTATGGGAGTCTCAAGCCTCTCCTAGGTGAGACATACCTGCTTCATTTGGGAGCTCATTTATCCAGCCCTTGTTTGCCTACATTTGGCTTTAGATTTTATTAGTGATTGCTCTGTGCATGATAGTTGGCCTAGGGTTTACGTAAATAGAGAGTCTTTTCTATTTTTTTTTAGTCATTATGGATTAGGGTGTGGCTCCTCGCCATTCTCATCGTTTAGCAGGAATTTTGCTTTCTACGTCTCCTCGTCCTTTGGGAGAGAGACCTAGATAGTCCAGGTGCACTATTTCACACATTGATTCACACACCATGGGAGACCATTTAGAGGATATTTTTGAACCACCTCCTCCCATTCGTGTAGACGATGGGGAGTTTACTCCTACTTACGATCCTTCACCCGACTTGGCTGAGTTAGGTCTTGTGATTTATGAGATGGGAACTATGCATGATATACCTACTCACTCTAGGGTTGATTCCTCATTGACGCGTTACTGGTATGGAATGCCGGAGGACGCCAAGACTCATTTTGAACCTGCCAGCACTAGCTACGGTAGTTATGCTATGCCTCGTTTCCCTACGCATGATTTGGCATTCCATGTCAAATCCGACTTTGAGCCTAACACTATGCCTGGGGGCACTCTCATTCCTTACCATGTGGAGAGGTTTGTGAGCACTAGTCACATTGCACCTTCCATCCCAGTGGTGGAAGTTACATCACATCTCCCTCCTAGGTCTAGGGTTAGCGATCTGATTAGGATACCAGATCCGATACGAGTGATGATAGGTGGTAGCACGGACATTATTACCCAGATTCCTTCATCCTCGGTCCCTAGTTCTTCAAATGTACATCCTCCACCTTATTCGTGTGGTCCTTCGATCCGACATATGGCTACGAGTCAGTTCTGTACTACGGTTAGTAGACTGATTGTGTCTGTTGGAGTAGGGTCCCGCAGCTATAGGAGAAGCTGCCATTTTGGCAGATAGACAGTTTTGGTGAAGATATAAGAGATAAGGTAAAGATATGATGTTGTAGCATGTTTCTAGCTGCATATCAGAGCCGGGAACTATGACTATCCAGACAGAGAAGTCAAAGAAGACGACAGTACCTGAGCGACCGAGAAGAGAGAGCTCACCCACTGCACTAAAGGCAGCGGTTGAGAAGAGAGAGCTCACCCACTGCGTTCAAGGCAGCGGTAGAAGACAGGAGGGCTTAGCTACCCTCATAAAGGAAAAGGGGCAACGAGGCCAAGGTATTGAAGATGAAGGACAGAAAAGGAAGCGGTGCTCAATACCCACAATCAGCGCCGGGAAGCGTGGAAGACTGTAGAGAGCTGTGGTGTGACGAAAAGCGGCAGTTCGAGTACAAATAGACTGACTATCACAGTTAGGGTTTTTGGGTTACTATTGGGATAGGCCCACAGTGTTGTAATGGTGAGACCTTCGGGCCGCCTATAAAGGGATGAAAACTGTATTGTAAAAGGTTAGCTAGTCGGATAAACTATAGCTATTCAGACAGTTAGCCAGTCTGAGAGTCCAGTAGTCTGTTAGCTCACAGTTATTTTGTATTGTAATAGAGTCGAGCTCTGGTTCTACTATTCAGTCCATAGTTACCTTACTGTAACCAGTAGCCGATTCCAGGAGTATGTATGTAACAATCCGCAGGGATTGACAGAGAGAGAGAGAGAGAGAGAGAGAGAGAGAGAATATTGTAAGAAGGCAATATAGAGAAAGAGAAGAGATCTAGGAGAGAAGGGCTCTCGACAGTGAGTGCGGAGTTACCCAGAAGATATCTAGCTGCACAATAGGTTGCAGCAGAACTATGTACTCTCTCAAGATCTAATAAACACAGTTCTGTGGACGTAGCTTCTACCCTAGAAGTGAACCACGTAAAACCAGTGTGTTATGTGATTATTTCATGTGATTGTGCTTTACTTAGTTGATATCTGTCATCTGTTACATGGATGTTGTATCTCAGTTAGTAAATGTCTGTATGTCCTCATTCAGTTACAGCATTATTGAAGGTTAAAGGTGGATTTACATGTATCAAGCGTCTGCATATGAGTTTATCAGCACTTGTTCCACACCGTACTAAGTCATTCTGTTAAAGTGTTTCCAGTATACTTATTCAGTAATTTAAGTATAGCGGTGTGAGTGTGTTGAACTGTGGAAGTTCAAGTCAGAGTGTTTACTATCTTGTTGAAAGTTAGCCAAGTCATTTCACCTAGTGAGATAGCCTTTGGACCATGAGGGTCGCAGTGGGCCGTACTATAGAAGATATCGCGTTGACAGTAGGCGATATCGCACCCTCAGAGGAGATGCAGTGTGAGATATCCCTGAGCATGGGTTAAGTGAAAGGGAGAGTTGTGCACCGCCTGAGTCACTACAATGTGATAGGAATCCTTCCCCTATCAAAACCCACTAGTAAGAGAGAACCGCGTGTCGCAAAGAGATATCACTGGCTAGGAGAAGCCGTGAGACCCCAGGATGCTACAAAACATGGTTGAGGAAACCTGAGTCTTCATCCAACCCATAAGATCACTTCGGGTGAGACTTCAGGCTGTTTTGCAGTCTGTCGCCGAAAGGGCCAGTGAGTTAGGGGTGTTGTTGGTATATGGATATTAGTAAACCTGGGTTTGCCCAGATAGCCAACAAATGGTTCCGTTGCCGGCTTTGAACACATTACAGAGCTAATGTTCTGTTGGCATCCTACTAGAGACAAACTCAACCAGTGGCTTGTGTCTAAGGAGAAAGAGTTTGCAAAACAAGAGAACAAGAGTCCTAGACTGAGTATAGAGGACTGGTTACAAAAACATATCTACATAGACCTGCATATGATATTTTTTACGAACTATGGAAATGAGCTATACGACTGGTTATCAAAGCTAATGATCAGAATATATTCAGAAAGAAAAGAAACATCGTGTGGACATCGGAGCTGATTCACACCGTGAAGAGCATAGACAATCCCATTACACGAGCAGTCGACTTCTGGCTTGCGAGTGTGCTAGAAGGATTTGTTACAGAGTTTGTAGTTGAATAGAAAAAAAGCTTCAGCGAGGCTGAGCGGTACTTCTTCAAAGGATATCGCGGTAAGTACCTAAAATCTTTAAACTTGTCCATTAAGATGTTATTATATGAAAAAGGAGTAATGGATATAGTTTCAGACCAGTAAGCTAAGAAAGTGTGATGTCACAAGAGTTTGAGAGTGATTTTGATGATATTGGATGTACACGTAGTGGAAAGAAATATAAAGTAGATTTCAGCTCTGCCATATTTGAAAACAGGTCAGATAATACTAGACAGCAGAGTCATAGTAATACAGAAAGAACAGAAGGGGGTATCCCTTACCACCCTTATACCCCACAGAAAACAACCGGGACTCAGAACAATCCCGTAGGAACTCCATCTAGTATTTCACCCACAGCACATACTACCGCTACATCACCTATATCTACACCGCCAAGTGGTAGTAACATAGCAAATCAACATCCACTACGTAGAAATAGAATGGGGGATGACATGAAGTTACCTACCTTTAAGGGTACAAGGGTAGAAGACCTAGAGAAGCACTGGTTTCTATGTGAAGTCGTGTGGACCGTTAAAGGAATCCACGATGATAATATTAAACTTGTACAGTTGGTTACCACACTTAGGGAATGAGCCTTAACATGGTATATGAAGTATACCTCAGCGATACCTAGAACACTTATATAGGTCCAGACTGCCATGATTAAAGAATTTATGAAGCCCAAGTCCGAATCACAGTGTATCACAGAGCTAAAAGACATTAAATAGTTACCTACAGAGTCAGTATGGGACTTTGATCAGAAATTCAAAGTCCTCATAGACCAAGTTAGCTTTGAGTTTGCGCCAGAGCAGCATAAGGAATGGTTCATTGCAGCACTGCTCCCGCATATTAGACATCCACTGATGCAGCAGAGACTCCGTACATAGGATGAAATGTTGGAGATGGCAATGAAACTGGAGGCATCACCTCTAGCTAAGACCAGTACAAGTATGACAAACCTGCAAAACCAGTTAGCGAATCTCACGTTACAGATGCATGAGATTAGAAAAGGAAAAGAGATTGCACAAGACATATGGTGTATCAAGTGTAAAGCACAAGGCCATACTAAAGATAATTGTCCAGTATTTGTTGAATACTTAGCAAGTGGGGATCCTAACCCCTTAGCACAAACTCAAGGGCCATGGTGTGAACTATGCAGAACAAGAGGACATCCACCTCAGCAATGCCCTTTACTTCAAAAGTATGTACAGACACCTAAGAACTTATACTGTACCTTCTGTAAGTCAGTAGGACATGAATACCATACCTACAGAGCCTACAATCTCATAGTCGATAGAAAACATGACTTGTATAGAGTCCAATCAGAGACACCGGGTCCAGCAGCAGGACCACAGCATGAACCAGCTCCTATAGGCCATGGAGGAGGATTCAGAGGATGAGGTCGTGGAGGAGGCTTTGGCCGTGGTGAAGGATTTGTCCGTGGCCATGGACTGATTACTTGTTACAACTGTGGAGTTGTAGGACATTATGCTAGGGACTGTCAGAGCCCTACTATGACATGTAATTATTGCAAATATTATGATCACGCTATAGAAGAATGTCCTACCTTGATAGCCAAGATCAGGGAGCCTAAGCCAGCAGTACACCAGAACATTCAGCTTATAGCCGCTGAGCAGATAGAGCCAGAAATAAGAGTCAACATTGTGACTTGCAGTGGTGCTTCCACTAGTGGGACACTGCAAGATACTAAAGAGAACATAGGACTAGAGTGGGTGCACAAAGCTACTAATAAATCAACACCACTCGACCTACAAAAGAATAAAGAAACATTTCAGGAAGCTAAAACTTCCTTTAATGAACCTATACAGTCAGGACCCTAGGTACAACCGTCTAGGGGCATACTGCAGCAAATACCTTGTGGCCTTAGTCCTGTGGAGACATCGCAGGCTACCACATCAGGAAGATGCGATGAGGATGAGTCGACAGGAAGTGTACAATCCTTCTTCAAGAGTTGCTTGAAACTCGTAAGAAATGAGAAAGCTATCAAAGAGCTTCAGTGCATCATAGATCAGTATCTGCCATCTTCTTCCATGAGCAGTGCACAGCGCACTGTTCATAATATTATGGGCCATACAAGAACAGGAAGAGAGATGCGACTCACAGCACAAGTTGGAGAATTTGAAATGGATGAGGTAATCCTAGAATTAGGATCAGAGGTAAATGTTCTGACTAAGCAGACATGGGAACATATGGGTATCCCCAAGTTAACCAGATCGCCTATCCATCTACGACTAGCCAATCAACAAAGGGTATCACCACTGGGTCGATTACCACAAGTGCCAGTTGACATTGATGGAGTTCACAGTTTTGTAGACTTTGAAGTTATAGAAATAATTGGCGATAGTAGACCGTATCCAGCTCTACTAGGTATTGATTGGGAAATCGATAACATGGCTGTTATCGATTTAAAGAAAAGACGAATGACCTTTGAGGATACACAGATCCGAGTCATTGCACCGTTGGATCCTTTTCAGGGCCCTAGATATATTGAACCTATCCAAGCAGAGGATGAGGCGCGTAATATGGAGAGCCTCTATCAGATGACTGCCAATCAGAGCGACTACATCAACCCAACCATAGAAGGAAATATCAATTGGCGATGCGACATCTCATGCGCATCGGATTCAGATGTTGGTCTAGAGAACTGGTAGAATAGACTTTATGAAGTCTCAGCTCGCAGATGTGCATATCTGACTAAATCATTGCGATGGATCGGAGCAGAGCTTAAGGATATTTCGTCGTTTGATGGCTTAGCAAATGTCAATGACTTTTTATAATAGTTTGAACAAGAAATTCCTCAAGAGCAGAGGATGTCAGCAATTGACCTTGCAGTAAGAGCCACACCTGCAAGATGGTGGCATGCACACAAGCAACATATCGCGTCATGGGACGAATTCAAGATATTGACGGCGATCAGGTTTTCCAATGACAAAGAGTGTCTATAGAAGAAATATACAGGAGAAAGTGACCCCAGGTCACACATTCAGAGTTGTGAACAGAATTGGTTGGACATTCCCGAGGATGAATGGGTTCACTGATTCATTCACACTTTAGCCCAAATCCCAAAGAATTGGTACACTGAGACAGAGTTGCGCAGAGGAACAACTACATGGACACTTATGATAGACAGCTTTGAACTCACTTTTGCTTTTGAATCTGAGTACCCAAGCATTAATCAGGCTTTAGATGTTATAAATATTAAGATCTTTGAGGATGGTACCCTATCAGTACATACTCAACCCGAGCGGGCCATCCAGTTAGATGATGCGCTCGAGTGCTATAAATTTGCATCAGAACCAGAGGAGGAGGATGAGGATCCTTGCAACATCAACATCCCAGAGTCATAGGACACTCGCGATGTTGATGGACCGAAGCTAGAGACTCCAGATATCACCGAGCCTATCAATATTAAGAAGATCAACATTGGCATAGACACAGAACCAAAGTTTGCATCCATTGGAGACTATTGGAACAATGAAACGGTAGGACACATTGCAGATCTGTTACATGACTACCAGGACTTATTCCCCACTAATTTCACAGAGATGAAGGGAATAGTTGGAGACTTGGGAGAAATGAGGATACCATTGAAAGAGGATGCTAGACCAGTTAAGCAGCGTCCATATAGATTAAATCCTCGACACAAAGAAAAAGTTAAGGATGAGATCGATAAGATGCTAGCAGCAGGCATCATTGAGCCAGTGGAAGAAAGCGAATGGGTTAGTTCCATGGTCGTGCAAGAGAAGAAAACCAAAGGAGAAATCAGAATCTGTGTCAATTTGTGCAAACTCAACGATGCATCACTTCATGACCCATTTTCAACACCTTTTACTGATGAAGTTCTAGACAATGTGGGAGGACAGGAGGTCTACTCCTTCACCAATGGCTTTTCAGGCTATCACCAGATCAAAATCCATCCAGAAGATCGATCTAATACCACTTTTGCGACAGAAGGGGCTCATTCCAGTATACGGTAATGCCCTTTGGTCTTAAAAATGCACCAGCTATCTTTTCAAGAGTAGTAGTTGCTGTATTTAAAGAGCACATCCATAAATTCTTAGAAGTCTATTTTGACGATTGGATTGTATTTGGATTAATCGACAAACATATAGGTGATTTAAGACTGATGTTAGAAAAATGTAGGCAATACCAGATTTCTCTAAACTTAAAGAAATGCATATTCTGTGCGCCATTTGGTATTTTGTTGGGTCACATTGTCTGTAGACAAGGCTTGATGGTAGATCCTGCAAAGATTTCCATCATTGTAAATCTTCCAGCACCCAACTCAGTCAAGCAGTTGAGGATAGTGCTCAGTCATACCGGGTACTATAGAAAATTTATCAAAGGTTATGCAAAGATCACAGCACCTATGGAGAAAGAAGTCACAGGACTTCGGCAAAAACTTACAAAGACTTCGCAGGAAGCCAAGGAGAAAGTACAGTAGGAGAAGCTCGCTGTTAGTGGCTTGAGGATGAGCCACAAGTAAGTGTTAGGGGACTGTTGGAGTAGGGTCCCGTAGCTGCCATTTTGGTGGATAGATATTTTTGGAAAAGATATAAGAGATAAGGTAAAGATACGATGCCATAGCATGTTTCTATATGCAGATCAGAGCCGAAAACTGTGACTATCGAGACAGAGAAGTCAAAGAATATGACAGTACCTGAGAAGCCGAGAAGAGAGAGCTCACCCACTGCACTAAATGCAGCAGCCAAGAAGAGAGAGCTCACCCACTGCGTTTAAGGCAATGGCGGAAGACAGGAGGGCTCAGCTACCCTCATAAAGGAAAAGGGGCAACGAGGCCAAGGTATTGAAGACAAAGGACAGAAAAGGAAGCGACGCCCAATACCCATGATCAGCGCTGGGAAGCATGGAAGACTGCAGAGAGCTGTGGTGTGACGGAAAGTGGCAGTTCGAGTACAGATAGACCGACTGTCATAGTTAGGGTTTTTGGGTTACTGTTAGGACAGGCCCACAGTGTTGTAATGGTGAGACCTTCGGGCCTCCTATAAAGGGATGAAAACTGTATTGTAAAAGGTTAGCTAGTCGAATAAACTGTAGCTATTCAGACAGTTAGCCATTCTGAGAGTCCACTAGTCTGTTAGCTCACAGTTATTTTGTATTGTAATAGAGTTGAGCTCTGGTTCTACTATTCAGTCCATAGTTACCTTACTGTAACCAGTAGCCTATTCCAGGAGTATGTATGTAACAATCCACAGGGATTGACAGAGAGAGAGAGAGAGAGAGAATATTGTAAGAAGGAAATATAGAGAAAGAGAAGAGATCTAGGAGAGAAGGGCTCCCGGCAGTGAATGCGAAGTTACCTAGAAGATCTATAGCTACAAAATAGGTTGCAGCAGAACTATGTACTCTCTCAAGATCTAAGAAACACAGTTCTGTGGACGTAGTTTCTACCCTGGAAGTGAATCACGTAAAACTAGTGTGTTATGTGATTATTTCATGTGATCGTGCTTTACGTAGTTGATATTTGTCATTTGTTACATGAATGTTGTATCTCAGTTAGTAAATGTTTGTATGTCCTCATTCAGTTACAGCATTATTGAAGGTCAAAGGTGGATTTACATGTATCAAGCGTCTGCATATGAGTTTATCAACGCTTGTTTCACACCGTACTAAGTCATTCAGTTAAAGTGTTTCCAGTATATTTATTCAGTAAGTTAAGTATAGCGGTGTGAGTGTGTTGAACTGTGGAATTTCAAGTCAGAGTGTTTACTATCTTGTTGAAAGTTATCCAAGTCATTTCACCTAGTGAGATAGCCTTTGGACCGTGAGGGTCGCAGTGGGCCATACTATAGAAGATATCACGTTGACAGTAGGCGATATCGCACCATCAGAGGAGCTGCGGTGTGAGATATCATTGAGCGTGGGTTAAACGGAAGGGAGAGTTGTGCACCACCTGAGTTGCTGCGATGTGATAGGAGTCCTTCCCCTATCAGAACCCATGAGTAAGAGAGAACCGCGCGTCACAGAGAGATCTCGCTGGCTAGGAGAAGCCGCGAGACCCCAGGATGCTACAGAACCTGGTTGAGGACACCTGAGTCTTCGGCCAACCCTTAAGATCACTTCGGGTGAGACTTCAAGCTGTTTTGCGGTCTGTCACCAAAAGGGCTAGTGAGCTAGGGGTATTGTTGGTATAAGGATATTAGTAAACTCGGGTCTGCCCAGATAGCCAACAGTGTCTCAGGTTTACATACCACCCATTGCTTCGGGAGGCTATGTTCATACTTCTAGAGGCCATCTTGCTACTTCTAGGGCGTATATCCCTACTTTCGGTATGTATGTCCCTACTTCCGGAGCATATCTTCCTACCTACGGAGTGTCTCATGGCACATCGCATGTGATGAATTATGGACCCTATTATGAGAAGTAGTATGGATAGGGTTCTTCACCTTATGGAGGTGGGTATCAACAACCTGGTTACTCTCCTAATTACAACTTTGTCGCTCCTACTAGTCAAGGTCCACTGCACTATGGTGCTTCCATGCCACCCTATACGGGTCATACAAGAGGAGGACACTATGGCCAAGGCCATGGTGGTAATCAGTCTTATATGAATCAGGGAGTGTTCCATCAACCTCATCATCCTAGGCTCCCTTTCCTCACGATGCTCAATCTTCTTGACTTATTGAGATTGACGAATGATCCTGTGGCTCATGACCCGGCTTGGTCGGCTGTCCCTACCAAAATTCCTTTGGACATACCTAAGTTTGAGGGAAAACTAGGAGAGGATCCAAGTGAACATGTTACTACATTTCACCTATGGTGCTCTTCAAATTCCTTACATCAGGACTCAGTTCGTTTGAGACTATTTCAATGCACCCTTACAGGGCCTGCCGCGAAGTGGTATATAGAGTTACCTAGGGGAGCTTTTGCTTTGTTCGACGACCTTGTGATGATTTTTCTTAATCACTTCTAGCTACCGATACGTTATGACGTTGGTACTGAACTCTGATCGAAATTTTGGCAGGATAAAGCCACACATATCTCTGATCATATTCAAGAGTGGCGTAGACGGAAGAGGTTAATTAAAGCTTTTATACCGCCAAAATTCCTCCTTGAGTGGTTCCTCAAGTCGTTATTGCCGTATATAGTGAAGAATGTTTCCACATCCAAAGTGCAGAATGAGGAACAAGTGATTTTTAGGGCACAGGAATTGGACTTGATTTATGCTTAGTCCGGTTTGTTGTATGAGATTATTCTGAATGCTCCTTGTTCCAGTTTCGATCCCAAAGTCAAACCTGGACCACATGCCGATGGCATTGTGGGTTGTGCGAGTGCGAAACCTGCGGATTCAGTTGCAAAACAAGTTAGTCAATTGTCAATCAACCAATTTGCTTTGGGACAAGCTATGGCTTCATCTCAACCTGCCCAAACGACGAGTGTACTTTCTGTGCAATCGTCGGACCAGAAGGGTAACCAGCAGCCCGGACGGAATAGAAAAAAGAGTAAAAATAATTGAAAGGGTGGGACTAAGAATGAAAATGCTAACAATAATAACAAGAATGGCTGAAATAGTGGGGGGGACAAGAAAGATAAACATAAGGTTAATTTCCCTTGCAAGTTGTGTAAGGACGATCACCTCACTTACTTGTGCCCTCATATTGAAGAAGCTACGATATTTTTGGCACAGGGTCCAACTATGATAACTAACCCTTTACCTCATAATCAAAATATGAACTCGAAGTCCCATGACCAGTCTAGAGATGATGATCCAGTAGAGGGTAGTTTTCATGGGTGCATTAACATGGTCCGTGCTGTGAAAGTTGTGACCCGTGTGAAAGATTATAGTTCATCACAACCCAGCCCAGGCAAAGAGCCTGATCCACCAGGGTCCCCTTTACGTATTGAGAAACCTACGGATAAACCTGAGACTGCACCTTGCATTCCTAATGGAGTCCTTAAGCATTTAGGGCATAATCCAAATGCCCAAGCTGCCCAGAATTATTCAGTTGTCGAGGATTTGGGCCACACTCCTTGTGCGATGTCTGCATTGGAAGTGCTTCAGAGTTTTCCTTCGCAAAGGAAGGCGTTGCTTTCTGCCCTTGGTGTGAACGATGATGATTCTTCCTCTGTGATCAAATTTTAAACCGCAAGACTTCATCCTCACTTGCCCTACTATGTGTCTCTTTTGGTTCACATAGAATGTCTTAATATGAAAGTCAAGCACACTATGATTGACGAGGGCGCTGTTGCTTCTGTGATGTCTTTGTCCTATTGGAAGGGTGTGGGTTCTCTTGAGATGTCTAAATCAACGACTATGTTAACTGCATTCGATGGGAGATCTTTTAGGCCGCATGGCATCCTTCCTTCCCTTAAAGTTAGTTTGGGGGGGGAGACCGTTGCGATAGAGGTCGACGTGGTTGATGTGCCCCTTGACTACAATCTCTTTCTGGGTAGGAATTGGATGTAGAGTATGCAAGTCGTTCTTCTTTGTATGCTTTTGACACAATGGGAAGATCGTAATGATTGATCAAACGAAATTCAAGAATCCGTCTGTTACCGCATCTTCGAGAGCTTCGATCCCGATCGTTGAGCACTCTCAGCTGGAAACTGGGAGTGTGGGTGTAGGCATGTATCCATCCATCATGGGAAGCTTTAGTTGTCCTGCACTAATCCTCATGATAGGATCTAGTTTCGATGAGGCTTCGACATCTACAACATTGGTGTCTTTTCACACGAATCATATGGAAGATCGTTGGATTCTTCCTACACCGAGTACTTTGAGTGAGCCCGTGGAGATGAACGTGCCATTGTCTGCAACTATGATAGATTATCAAGCTAATATCAAGTGTGTTGCAGATCCTAGTCCTTCCTCTTCACGGACGGAGGAGGAGGACCCTTATGTGCTGTCGACATGGGCAGTACAGTCTTCTCATGCACACGACTACCTTAATACGGTTTTTCCTTAGGATGAAGCGATTATTGAGGCTATGTCGGGAGTTGATCCACCATGGGAGGAACTTCATCATAGATCGTACTTTCTTCCAGAGCTTGACCATTTGGAGTGTGATGATTTTAGGGCGGTTCTTAGTTAGATATTTGGTAGTCCTGTGGTTCCATTAAGCTCTCCTGGTCCGATGGCTGATGGAAACATGGAGAACATATCTACAATGATTCCTATCAACATCTCTCTTAATCCTGGCACGATAGAGAATGTCTATATTGGGGCAGAATGTTCCCATGCTGAGATTCTGGAATACACCAAGCTATTTAAGGAATTCTATGATATTTGTGCTTGGTCTTATGACGAGATGCCAGGTATTGACCCTCGTATTGTCGAGCACGAGATTAAGACTTACCTCAACACTAACCCTATTCGACAGGGTTTACGTGCCGTGAATCCTAGGAAAGCACCCGCGATTAAGGCAGGGATAGAGAAGTTGTTGAAAGCTGGTTTCATCTATCATGTTCCCTTGATGGAGTGAGTTTCAAACCCCGTTTCGATGGATAAGAAGCAGGGAGTGATCCACATATGCATTGATTTGCACAATTTGAATCGTTCCTGTCCTAAGGACAACTTCCCCACACCATTTATAGATCAGATTTTGGATGAGTGTGCGGGTAGCGAGGTGTTCTCCTTTATGGATGGCTTTTCTGGATATAATCAGATACAGATTAAACCTGAGGACCAACATAAGACTACATTTATCTATCCTTGGGGAATGTTTTCATATCGGAAAATTCCTTTCAGCCTTAAAAACACAGGAGATACATTTCACCGGGAAATGACCTTAATCTTCCATGATCTCAAGTCAATTATCGAGGTATTTTGGATGACCTCACTGCTCATTCTCGCATGAGAATGCATCATCCCTATCACTTGAGATTGGTATCTGAAAGATGCCGGCACTATTCGGTTAGACTAAATCTTCACAAGTGCATCTTTTGTGTGAAATCAGGGCATTTGTTAGGATTCATCGTTTCTAAGGAGGGTATAAGAGTCAACCCTTTGAAGGTTGAGGAAATACTTCAGTTGTCTCCCCCAAATAATATTAGTCATCTTCAGTGTTTGCAAGGCATGGAAAAATTCTTACGAATATTTGTTGTCAACTTTGCCAATTTGACTAGAGGCTTCATGCATCTCTTGAAGAAGGACACCCCTTTTTATTCGGATGAGTGAGCCTAGGAGTCCTTCGATGCACTCAAGCGAGCCCTAGCATCGACCCCGGTGATTAGTCCTCTGGATTATAGCCGTGATTTTCTATTATATGTGGCCACATCCTTAGAGATGATTGGTATGGTTTTGGTTCAATAGGATGAGGAGCTCCAAGAGCATGTCATATATTACTTGAGCCAGAACCTTATTGATGCAAATATTCATTATTCTCATGTCGAGAAGCTTGCTTTAGCTACCATACATGCGGTTCAGCGGTTGAGACATTATATTCTCCTTCGCCAGACCTTGGTTGTGGCCCATGTCAATCCATTTCAATTCATCCTCACCCGAAGGATGATTGGTGGAAAGTATAATAAAGGATTGTCATTCTGCAAGAATTCGATCTCGATTTTGTTTCGGAAAAATCGAAGAAGTCTTTAATTTTTGCAGAGCTTATATCAGATTTCCTAAGCGAGGCTAAGGAGTTGATTTGTGAATATATGTTTGTTGATGAACACATATTCTTAATATCAACGTTAGACCCATGGTATGGGGATATCATAATATATTTACAAACATTGAAGATCCCTACTCACCTCTCATGAGATGAACGACGACGATTACGTCACGTCTCTAAGAACTACCTCATAGTGGACAACACTTTGTACCGCCATGGGGTAGATTCCTTTTTACGAAGTTGTTTAACTCATGAAGAGGCTGAAGTAGTGCTGAATGATTTCCACGAAGGGGCGTGTGGTGGTCATTTATCTGGGCTTTCTACAGCTCAAAATATTTTAAGAGCGGGTTATTTATGGTCGTCGATCTTTAAGTATTGTGTTGATGTAGTCAAGAGGTGCCACCCTTTCCAGGTGTTCGCATGTAATATGTGCTTGAAACCTACCCCGTTACATCCCATTATCACTGCCAGTCCCTTCACTAAGTGGGGGATCAATTTTATGGATTGCAACCCAGCATCGGCTGGGCAACACCATCACATTATAGTGGCTGTTGATTATTTCACGAAATGGGCTGAGGCTATGCCTACAGTAAAATCTGACGATGAGACAGCTGCTCACTTTGTGTTAAACCAAATTATTACTTGGTTCGAGATTCTGAAACAGATTGTCACTGACCATAGCTCGTACTTTCAAAACCGTATGATGGAAGAGTTGGCATCCAAGTTAGGGTATAAGCAAGAGCATTCATCTTCTTACTACCCCCAAGCGAATGGATAGGTAGAGGCAGTGAATAAATCACTCAAATCCATTCTCCAACAAACCATTGCACAAAGCAAGAATAATTGTCACATTATGTTATATCCTGCTTTGTGGGCATATCAAACCACTGTTAAGACTGCCATTGGTTTTTCTCCATATCAGCTTGTACATGGAGTGGATTCGATATTGCTGGTTGAAAGCGAAATTCCTTCATTGAAGCTAGCTGTAGAACTCTTACCGGACACTTCCCCATTGGAGGAGCATTTGGTTCACCTTGAGCAACTTGATGAGCAGTGTCGAGATGCCCTGGTGGCTCTAGAAGTCAATAAACGTCACATTAAGGTCCAGTACGATAAGTCTCTCCATACAACAACATTAAGGGAAGGATACTTGGTCCTTTTGTTGTATCAACCGAAAGAACCCTTGGGGGCAGGGAAATTTAATCCTATGTGGCGTGTTCCTTACGTGGTTAAGTGTGTGTTAGAGAAGGGTGCATATGAGTTAGTGGATTATGAAGGAACGGCCTTGGCAGAGCCTAGAAATGGGCTCTATCTCAAGAAATACTATGCATAATCTTTATCCAAGGCTACTTGTTGTATATTATTGTACAGCTTTGCATAGTTAGGTATTTTTCTTATCGTGATTGGGTTTGTGATTAGTTTCCATTTCTTTTGGCAGATGTCAATGGAATCTTCCACTTACATAGGATTCGTGGATGGTGCAAGCCGTCACACTCAACACTCAGCCTCTGCTGCTTGGGTGATTTATACTCCTATGGGTCAGGTATTGTCTTCAAGAGGCGTATGTCTACGGCCATGTTCCAACAATGTTGATGAATACAACGCCGTTATCGAGCTTCTACGGGATGCCATCTTACATGGCATTCTGTCTCTTGAGGTACATCTTGATTCGGAGTTAGTAGTGTCACAGCTCAATGGTTTGTACCATGTTAGAGATCCGATGTTATTGAGAAGATTCTTACGTGTGAGATTGTTAGAACAACAATTTGACAATATAACATATAGACACATTCCAAGAAATAATAATCAAGTTGCTAAATCATATGCTAACTATGTGTTAGATTGGAATTTGTTTCATTCACAATAAATTAATCACAAACATAATTTTTACACATGTAAATAAATAAATCGATCACCATAAAATTTTTTATATACATCAAAAATGTGATAATACATAGTGTTATGATACAAAATTGGGGCTTCCAAGCCGCCATCATATAATACACGGTCGTACAAAATGTATACACTCCCAGGAATCTAATCATGTGGTGGAGGAGGAGGGTTGTGATCATGGAAGGTCACTACGGCTCTAGCTAGCTATCGGAATAAATGCACCCATGCACGTCGTACACCCACCACCTACTGCTGCATGGCCTCAGGCAAGTCCTTGACTTGCGCCATGGGAAATCTATGTGTCAATCTCACAAAGTTGGTATGAATGCTCTGGAGCGTTCACTCCGCATCCACACCCATGATTTCATCTCCTCTTCCCCTCCATCTATGACGAGGGAAGCCCTCTGGCCGCCGTGGTCCCACATCTGCACACAAATGGTAGATGTCACTATGTATCATCACCCAAAAATATGTCATTTTGATTCCATATAATCAAGAAAATACAAAAAAATTAAATAACTCAAAATTTAAAAGGAGAGGGTCGAGATTCGTTACCTATATCACCATATTCCAATCCTGGTGGTAACGGCATGTTCAGGTCCCCCCGGAAATCTATCCCTGCGTAGGGGTAGTCATCGATGGCAACTATCTATCATCGCCACCACGGAAAGAAGTCAGCTAGATATGGGTTGGCTCCCCTACTACCCCCCAGTCTGTGCATACCATCTACCCAATGCCATTGGGCCGGATCTCGAACCCCGTGAAGAGGAACGTCCACTCTGGGCTCAATCCTAGAACATGCTCAAAGAAAAACGTGCTCAAAATGTTGTTGAACCCGAAGTTCCACACCCTTCCTGCCTTACACTCACTGAGCTGATGTTTCATGTTGCTCAGTAGTGTAGTGTTCTAGTCATAGATCGTGGGTCTCATGCACTCCACCAGCTGGATCTCCTGGAATTTGTTGTTGAAAATCACAGCTCAGATGGGTAAAAGTTTCAAATGATTTATAATATTTTGAATTGTTTACTATTTATAGAAATTTTTCAAATATTTGAAAATTTTTACCCCCTTTCCTATAGTTTCGACATTTGCTAACCATTTTGGATCATTTTTGACATAATTCGTGATGTAGAAGACCTTTTTTAGTGCCGTTTCAGCCATTGGATTGACCCGTTCATGCCGATATCAGGTATCATGTATAAACTAGCATATAGGTTAGGTTTCATTACCGTTTGCATTTTGCATAACCTTATGACCATCTCATCGTGACCTTAGGTATGAACCCACTCTCTTATGTCACGAAACCTTCTTGTTGCTTTAGAATTGGTATGATATGAGTGGTAGAGCTTTAACTTACATGGGTACCCTAGTTAGCACCTTATTTGCATTTGGTGCCCATGCTAACATTTTCTCCTTTAGGGTGTGGCAGCCCATTGTATAGTACTGCCATGACATTTTGCAAGAGCCTCATACTCCTCTTGATCTTTTGCTGGCCTATTTCCCTTCGGACCCCCTCATGTCAAGTTGTGAATGCATTATCATGAGCTTTGCCTGACTTATTGAGCTTTATGCCGACTTCCCTGACATTGCATTTCAGCCATATAGCCCGAGCTTGTCTCATGTCTAGCCATGCAGAGCCATTTTTTCTATCCTTCGCAGCTTGATTCCCTTTTTACCGAGAGGGGATTTTCCCCCGAGTATCGATATCCTACACATGTATCCTTGCATTGAGCATAGGTATGTTCCACTACTTGGAACTAGTTTGTTTTCCCTTATGACACTTGTCTCCTCCTAGTTTGTAACTATAAATCTATTTTATTCTTTTTTCAAGCTTTTTAAATAACTGAAAAAGTCCTAAAAAATTAAAAAACCAAAAAGTTGGACAAGGAAAGATGTTATCTATGGCAACTATCAAGTCATGTCACCTTCAAACAGAGCACTGTATATCACATCCATTGGTTGGGTTATAGTTTGACTTTAGGAGCTGTACTTGTTTATCTGAGTTTATCTCCACTGACTGGTTAAGCTTCCAATCCCTTATGGAGCCTCTGTTGATGCCTCCTGTGTCCCAAAGATGTCCCAATTTTTATATCGAGTCTATGCTGCCTTCATTTAGTCACCATACGCCGTTATGCTCTTGCTCAAAGGAAGTTGAAGCATGAGTTGGCCATTTCTCAGTTATCTTGACTTTGCATGTCGGCCATTCCTGGTACAGTTACTGGTTCGTGCACCTATGATCGAGTCCTTCCACATTATACAGATTTGCTGAGTACCTTGTGTTGGATGATGGGGGATGCCTTAATTCCCTCCTTCTAGCGTATTTCATCCCATCGACTTCAAATCATTTATTCTGGGATTGGAATCTAAAGTCTTTTTTAGTGCCTTGAGACTTGCAGTCATCAGTGGCAGGTTCTCTCGCCATCGACAGTTCTTTGGAATACATCAATGTCCCCTCATTGATGGATCATCTCAAGTGTTCGACCTCAACACATTTATTCACACTTGTTAGTTTGCACTCTAGTACCTTGATTCCCATTTTCATTATTGGTGGGTGATCTCGGGTCTGTTAACAATATACATTAATGAACGGTAATCAGACGATGGACTACTATGTTCGACCTCGACACCTCTATTAACATAGTAGGACATGTACTCATAGCGGTTCATGTAGAATACTTTCCAGATTGGTGGCATCTCTTATATGCTACCTCCTTGATCGTGCCAGTGTTCATGAGATTTCAGCTCTCATGACTTGATTCCAGTATATGTCAGATGTTTCTAGCCACTATGGAGACCTTGATCTGTTATATCTTCATCCATTATGGAGATCATGGTCCTTTGTATATCTTCATCATGGAGATTCTGATTTATGTATATTGTGCATGGCGATGACCACATATGTGATATCATGTATCATGCCTATTCATAGCCATTGTACTCTTATGTATTTGGGACTGCTATATGTATTTGCAGTTATATGCAGAGTTGTATTATTGTAATATGCTAATTGGGTGGCTGGTATTCCATTTGGGATCCTTCATCACTCCACTTCTGGGATGGACTTATAATTTATTTCAGCCATCGTATGACCCCTCTGACCTCACACATTAGGGGGCATCTGTTATAGCTGATTTCACCACTCCAGGTGAATCACACTTTGTATGGCCTTCCCCTGTCCCGCTGCAGACTCCTTAGACCCCATGGACCATTTTTTGTCCTTTGATGTTTCCTTGATCATCCCTAAAAACATACGAAAAATTATACACGCGACTTTTAAACCTATAAGCGTGTATATACACAGGTTTGACCACTAAAATTGTGTACATCAGGATGTGTGCATAATCCAAATCCTTTTGGAGTTTTTCTTGACATGGATCCAACTCATTTGACTCCTGGCCTTCCCTATGCCTTGAGATCGCTCGGATTCAACCTTTCATTACCC
>LPNX010934679.1:935907-976913 GCA_001517045.1 Pseudotsuga menziesii | reverse complement strand
CTTGGTACATTGAAGGCATAAGAGAGAATTGAGAGCAAAGAAACTATAGTCCATTGTTTCCGGAACTTATGCTTGAGTCTGCATCCCTTTGTCCCTTGGATCACTAGTGTGTTCTTCCCAAGCTTGCCTTTTTCTTGTGAGCTTGCTATTGAGAGATGGAGGATTGAGGTGGTGGAGGCCCAAGTGGGGGATTCAGTTTCTCCGATTTGCAGACATGCCGTCAGAGGTTGTATCTTGTAATCTCTGATTTATATTAATAGAAATATCTTTTCCTGTCTAGTAATGTGTGTTTGAATGAATATTTTATCCATGGGATTATGTCAAATGCTTTTACATTATTGGTTATATATGCTAGAATATATCTAACACCATGATATATAGAATGCTTGTATTGTTTACTTGTTGTTGAGGAAGTAATCTATCAATTCAAGCTAAAAATTGGAAAGATCAACAGGGATCTACTTCAACCATCTGGAATAAGGTATGAGGTCCGATCCTTTAGTGTTAGACATTTAATTTCTATTGCATATTGGAAAGGATTGATTTATGGAGTCAAGTTGTCTGTTGTGGTACCCCAAGCCATAGGAATTTCTCTCTGTAACACCTAGGAGAGGATCGAAACTCCCATACGCTACAAGCAGAGGTATGTAACAAATTATAGTGGCCCTTAGCTTCAACGCATAAAGTGGCTGTGTTGTTTGACCTCTACCTGGTCGGGACACCTACGGAATAACCTCTGGAAGTACCCCCTGTGATAACCTAGGTAAGGAAACTAAGGTCACCTTAATATAATAAATGCTCAGGCGGATAGTTGCAGGTAGGATTGATCATATGGGCAGGGTAGTAAAGCATTAAACTCTCAGGAGAGCCCCCAGATATGAATACAATCCTGGAAATATCTCTGGTGCTACTCAGTTATGACTAGGGGTCATCCCAATCAATAACCGCTCACACTGTCTCATGCTTAACTCCCTTGTAAGAAGAGGATCCTCAGAAACACTAATTATACCAAGGAATTTCACACTCTCACCTGGACAGACACATACATGTTTCATTTACTGGTCTTGGAGAATTTACTCACATTGAACTATTCCAAGACCCTAAAACCTAGTCTTGTTGGTGCACCCTATAAAATAAAAGAGTGTAATTCATTTTATTATGCATTGATTTTAATTGGATGTAATTACTCAAAGGGAAATGATCATGCAACTAATGACATTATGAATCAGTAGTGAAATAAATATGCACACCATAACAAAAAATGCTAAGTGCAAACTTTGTCAAATGAAAAACAGGGTATGCCACTACATGAGATGCAAAAATATATATTCCTTTCTGAATGCCAAAGCAATCCTTCCTATATGAAATCCAAAATAAAACTCTCATCCAAGCAATCCAATGCAAGTACCTCCTCAAATCCATATGCAAAAATAAAATGCAACTACCTTGTATTTTTCAATATAAAAGAATGAAAAATGAAATAAAAGTCATCTAAAACTCTCAGTCTCTACATCAAGTATAAAACACAAGCCTAGCAAGACACCGAGACAAAAAATATTAATGCACTAATGGAAAAACAAAAAGGATAAATGACTAAAAATACTTTCAAAGAAAAATCAATGAAAAGTGGTCTCTGGTCACAAAAGAAGCATCCAACAGACAACATCAGAACCAAGGAAGACCCAACCACACTCACAACCCACCCAACAACTTCCCACAACATCAAACTCACCAAAAGGGAGGATGTACGCGACTATTTAAAGAACAGTTGTGTATATACATGACTTTTGGCCAAAAATATGTATGCATACGCGGATTTTGGCCAGAAACCTGTGTATATAGAGAAAGCAGTGGTAAAAAGTAGGCCAAGGGTTAAACCAATAAAGGGGACTGTCAATGAATGAACATACTATAAAATTCAACACATAAACAAGGATAAACAAAGAGCAAGTCAAGAATATCAAGCACATTATGCCCCCAAACCCTAAATAAAAACAAGGAACATCCCCAGTGGAGTCGCCAATTCTATTACAGAGAGAAATTCCTATGGCTTGGGGTACCACAACAGACAGATTAACTCCAGAAATCAATCCTTCCCTACATGAAAGAGAAACCAAACATCTAACACTAAAGGATCTCGATTCGTACCTTATTCCGGATGGTTGATGTAGATCCATGTTGAGCTTTTCCACTCTCGCTTGTATTAGCAATTTGCTTCCTCAACATTCAGCAAACAAGACAAGCATGCTATATATAATTGTGTTAGACCTACTCTAGCATATATAGTCAATAACATATAAACATTTAAAAGCATCCATGGATCAAATACTCATTTAACACATTATTGGACAGGAAAGGATATTTCTTTTGATATAAAATAGAGATTACAATAGTGACAACCTCTATCGATACGTCTGCGAATCGAAGAAACTGAGTCCCCCACTTGGGCCTCCACCACTTCAATCCTCCATATCTCAATAGCAAGCTCACAAGAAAAAGGCAAGCTTGGGAAGAACACAAAGTGCTCCAAGGGACAAAGGGATGTAGACTCAAGTATAAGCTCCGGCAACAATGGACTATACTATTTCTTGCTCTTCAATTCCTCCCCTTTCAATGTATCCATAGGGTTCCTTATATAGTGCTTCAATGGGGTAATGGAAGGTCAAATCCAAGCGATCTCCAAGCATATGGAAGGCCAAGAGACAAGTGATTCAGATCCACATCAAGGAAAACTCCAAAACCATTTTGATTTTTGCACACATCCCGATGTACACAGGTTTAAGGGTCAAATCTGCATATATACGTGAGAATGGGTTTAAAAGTCGTGTATATCAAATAAGACATGTTTTTAGGGATGATATTCGAAACATAAACGATACAAAAATGGTCCATGGGGTCTAAAGAGTCTGCAGAGGGACAGGGAAGGCCATAAAGGTGTGATCCACCATGTGTGGTAAAATCAGCTGTAACAGTTGCGTATTGCTTTCTCACACTGTTCAATTTCATGTTTCTTCTTCCATCAAGTCATTTCGATTGCTATAGGGTTTGGTTTAATTTCCAAATATTTCTCTTACTATAGTTAGATCATATCATTATGCCTTGCTTTCACCTCCTTTGGTTATTGTAGGGATAGATTTCATTTCCAGAATTGAGTTAGTAGACAAAAATTTAGTTTAGTTTTGAAATTCCAATAGCTATAATGTTTCACTTTCATTTTATTTCCTTCAAAAGATAATAAAATTGTCTTTTACGACTTTGTTGTTCATTACACTTTGCCCATATTTTCTTTTTCATGTTTTGCCTCATTATATTGCGTTTTTTTCCCTTTGTTGTGTACATAGATTGTAATTACATTGTGCTTTGTTGTAGATTAATGTTAGAGATCGTAGATTTTAGCCATTTGGATTTGATTTTTAGATTTTCCTTTGCCAATCTTTCTTTTCACGCCTCTGTTTGCATCCCCGTCCTCACTTCAGGAGACAAATTTCGAGGGCAGTGTGTGAGCAAATTATAAGGAATTTGGGGAAACGGTTCGAAACCCACATCCCAAATGGGCTCACTACCCCTGTTCGCGGACATTTTTCTGATTTGATTAACATACAAGGAGAAAAATGTTTCCAAACAAACCTCTATGTTTTTCCATTCCGTTTTGCCCATTCACGTTTTCCCATTTACATTTTACCTTTTTGTTGTTGTTTCATTGCATTCCACTTTGGAGATTGCCCTTTCACATCTTGCTCTCCAATTTGTTGTTTTAGTCGCCGTAGTATTAGCTTAGTCACTATTGCCATCATGTTTTCTATATTTGTGCTTTGCCTTTTTTTTTGTTTTGAATTTGCATTTGTTTTCAGCCACCATAAACTTGCACTCATTTCCAGCTTTCCCTTAATTGACAGAGATAGGTAAGGGATGGGAGATAGAATTGATTCAGCTTTTCTTCATTTCATTTTTTGTAGGTAGAAATAGAATTATTTTTGTTAATTAGTGTATTTTGCTTTCCATATCCATATGAAAATATTTATTTGCTTTTCAAACATAGGATGCAATTAATAAAAGTTAAATAGATTTTCCTACTAATTATTTAGTTAGTCTTTAGAATAGTTATTTGTCTTGTTTTCATCAATTCATAGTTAGTTATTGAGTTAAACTGCATAGATTAAGTAGTAAATTTGCTTTCAATCAGTTTATTGATTTCAAGCATTGAACTTTGTTTACGCTTGGTCTTCAGAATAGGTATTTTCTCATGCTTTTGTAGTTAACCATTGAATGAATTTCATAGAGTAGTTAATTAGTAGCACAGTTTCCTGCTCTTCAATAATTAGTCACAACTGAATTCTCAAAGATCTTTAACTTTGCATAAATAGAATAGATTTCTAATTCATAGAATAAAGTAGATAATTTGATGCAAGATTAAGTAATTAGATTTGCTTCCCAGTAGTTAGTTTGTTTTCTTCGAAGTAGCCTATATATCTTCCTTTCATGAATTCATAGCTAGTTGATGAGTTAAATTTCGTAAATTAATTAGGTAGTTTGCTTTCCCAAATTAATATAATTTCTTGTTTTTTAACAATTAGTTGCAATCGAACCTACTTCATAGATAGATCCTTAATTTTGCACAAGTAAAATAGCCTTTCAATCCATAGAATAACATAGATTAATTGCTAATAGTTTGATTAATTGCTTAAAGTAATTTTACTTCCGTTCCTTTTGTTTTCAAACCAAGCGCTATTTTCTAGATTAGTAATTTCTTTTTATTTGCATAGGTTAAGATAACATAGAGTTAGCTTTGAATTAATAGATTAATTTTACATTTGAAATCCTAGTTAGAGTCTGAATTAAATGTCGTATGTGGTGTCTAAATGCAGTTCCATTTGAAGGTTTGTTTGGCAAGTCAATTGATAGTTCAGAACCCTTACTCAATTTTAAATAGATTACCAGATTTAGGTTAGCTTAGATTAGTTTAGGCCTTGAATCCTGCACATATAGTGTTTGCATCTCACAAGCTACCTTCCTGGGTTGAGAATTTAAGTGTTGAATTAGATAGTGCATATTTTACCAACACTTATCTCTGAGAAGAGATGTGGTGGATAAATGCCTTTGAACTATGTGTTACAATGAGACTCAAAGGCCTATATATTATTGAGAAACAATGGAAACCCCTACACATCCAAAAACCTAACCCTAAGAGGTCAAATGCTAGAATATGGGCCCCGTTGGGTAAATTGGTACATCAATTTCCTTGGGTCGTAACTTTGGCATATTATCTCCATTTGAAGCACATGATACGTCATTAGAAATGTCTATCCAAGGACTACATCTATCCAAGGAAAACAACTCCGAAAGTTTAGGACCCAAAAATGCCAAAAATAGTAAATGTGCTACAATTAAGGAAACATAAAAACTGGAAAAAATAATGGCAGGGGGGTCCAAGTGGAATAGGCGGGTGGCCGCTAATATCCTCCTAGATCACTTTCATACAAAATTCATTCATGATTGCAAGATTGAAATTCATCAAGAAGAATTTCTTGGTGAGAAGATTCCAATGAAAATGTTGCAAACATACTTCCACTGTTATTGATCCGTGGTGCTCTACAATTGTCAGATTCATGCAATTGCCTATTTGCAAGTACAAAAGTATCCCAAAGGAAAACATTATAATTACAAGATGATAGTAAAATGTGAATTCAAGCGATAGACAAGTTTTCTATTCTACATGATGTACATTGAACCAAAGTTATCGGTGACTGATGACAAGCATGGCTTTCCAACACATTTCCATAGTTTGTATCAAATATCTTCAATTCTCCTACATGAATTTTAGTAGCAATACAGGTAGAACTACCCAAAAATGTAACTAAATTAAATAATCCAGGATCATCATGACATGTACGCAAAAGTATGAAACAAAAAAATAAAATTTGTTGATCACATTTAAGCCCGTGCATTCCACCATACTGTGTTCTAAACTCACCAGTTCTTAGTCATCCCTGTTTGTTAAAAGGTTCATCCAGAGCTCTTCTAGGTTCAAGACATACATGTGGATGCAACTATTAAATTTTTAGGGTTAGAGGAGTTTTTGACATAAGTAGTAAACTTTCATGCATGAACAGGTTATCACTCCAGGAAACTCTTCTAGGTTGCAGCTCAAGGATGCCTAGTAACTTAAAATGTTTTTTTAGGGTTTTCTAATATGGATCAAGTCAGGTGACCTATATGACCTTCCACTCTCAAGACATGCATGAAACTCACTCAATTACAAGGCTTTTAGTTACAACTGTTTAGAAGTTGACAATAAGGTGTAGGGATGGAGAACTCATCAGGCTAGAAGATTTACACACAAAACAGATGCATATAAATGGCTAAATCATGATAAGGATGGTACTTATAATTAAAATCACATTAACATGCCAATAGGATGACAGCTATCAGTCATTAATTAACTTGAATTTAACCTAAATACACATTCAGGCATAAGCACAGTAAATACAGAAATGGACACTGAACAAATTATAAGAAAAGAGCTTATATTCAATCATGAGCAAAATGAGAAGCTGACAATAGTATAGGTCTATAAATCCCTGAATTCGAACCCTTTTTCATAAAATAAGTCTTAGGCTTTATAGCCTTTACAAAATATACAGATCCTAAAAACTTGGATATGTTTTTTACAAAAATAAACAAAATAATAGATTTTTGCAAATTAGGTTAAAAAACCCTAATTAACTACTTGTCTAACTAATTGAAGAATTAGTTCACTGAATGAACCTTCAGATAACTAAGGTAACTACTGACAATTACTATTTTTGGCCCTTTGCTGGTTAAGCCATTGTTTTCTCTTGACAGCTAGGTGTTGGTGGCCTTTTGTATCGTTATGTCATATTAAAACTGAAACAAACCTTTTCTTGATGCTTTTTTCCATGCCCTTAATCTTTAAACTATGTCCCTGAGCCATATATATTTGCCAAAAATCGATCATGTATGCCAAAATTTGATTTTAAGTTGATGTCTGCTTTTGGTGGCTAAGAGGCTAGACTATCAGAATCGTTAGCTGCTGAAAGCAGTGATTTCGGTGGCCAATGAACTGCCCCAGTGTCCGCCTAAGCCACCGAAAGCCTTGTTTTCAAAATTTCTTAGGGTTTTCCCAAAAATGTTCTTTTATGGATGTTTTCTCAGCTTTCTTCTTCAGTAAGCTCTGTGTTAGGATGGTTAACAGTAGCCTAGTTGGTATCTAGAGGCTGAAGGATAACTGCAGCCTCAGCTAGGGTTTCCAAGGTGTGTTGGGCACTAGGGAAGACCCGGGTTTAAACCTTGTGCATCGCACCAACAAAAGACCCACAGTGTTGACCCTTTCAGTAACAACCTGCGCGCAGGTTGCTGTCTCACCCGAAACAGCTATGGGGTGCCGCAGAATCAGGTTTTTGCAAGCAGAAGAGGGATATTACTGTACCTTTAGTCTTTACCAGTCTATAACCAACTAACACAGAACTTCGACAATTATATATAACTTCGCATATAGATAAACACATAGTGACTTGCTTAACCCTTTACTGGGAATTCAAAGAGAAGCTATTTATTAGTAGTGATCTTATTTATCAGATATATCTATTATTAATGCATAAAAGATAAACAGAAACAGAAACAACACAAGAACCACAACACCAGATATAACGTGGTTCACCCCCAGTGTAGGGGTTACGTCCACAGAACTGTGTTTTATTCAATCTTGCTACAAAATCACAGTTCTGATCTGTGCACTCAGCTACATATCTCTTCTAGTCCTTAGGATCCATGCACACAACAGCAGGCCTCTACGCACACAGCTGCAGATATTCTAATCTCTTACAAAACCCTCTACACACACAGCTGCAGAGGTCGTCCACGCACACAGCTGGGACTTAAACTTCTTCTTACAAAATAGCCTTTGCTTTTCCTTTATTCTTCTTACATAAAAAACCTAACCTTTCTTCTTTACACAAGTGCCTATTTATACAGCGCACTATTTACAAAAACATGGATTCAAACCATGGGCACCCCGAACCCTAAACCTTGGACTTAAACCATGGGTTTATTACAAAAAGGGATTTTGACTTAACCTCGACACCCCTAAGACTATTTTGAGTCAAAACATATGGAGTTACCCACCTTAAGGACCGTTAGGGTGCGCGCCCCAATAGGCCCCTAAGACTCACCAGTGTCCCGTCCCGGGGCACTCTTCTACTCTGCTGGTGGTCGAAATTTGTTTGGCGAAGACATGGTGCGCTGGTTGCTAGAGCCCTCCCTGCTGTTGTCGGCTGGCTGCTTCTTTCCTTCTTACTATTGATAATGAGCAGGATTTTTAGGTCCATCTGTAACCCCATCCTTCAATCTGTTTGCCGAACATTTGACCATCCACAATTCAAGGTTCCTCGAATTGCGTGTCAAGCTGCATAAGACAAACAGCCACCCTGGTTCTGCCAAACCAGGAAGGTACATGGTGGAATTCTCTAGAGCCTTCTTGTGAGGCCTTGTGCCCTTCGTCGCTCGACGTTAGAGCGAACTTCTGCTTGCCTTTGTACCTAGGCCGAATACGACTGTACTGGCGGATTACTCAGAAGGTTTTGCAGACCTCTCTCTCTGAACTCTCGTACCAGCTCCTGGACTTCACAATTGTTTGACATGGTTCCTGCCGAGCAAACTCGAAGAAGTTCTTAGTGGAGGACTCACGGGAAAATGTAGCTTTCTTATAGAATCCCATTACAGAATGTGTCATTATGGTCTATTAATGACGCCAAATCTGCTGGAATGCCGGAAATCTTGTCACACACATCCCCAGATTTTCGCAGAATCTCATTATTACAGGTATGGAGAGTATCTCTCATGTCGGCGCCGTCAAATCCATTTTGTCCCATCCGCCACATTTGAGGCCGTGACAGACCTTGGACCTTCGACCTAACAACTTCCTACAACTTCGACACAATATGAACCTACGACCCCTGATCAACCTTCAGCCTCTGCTGTACCCATACTGCATCCTTCAGACCAACCAGACTATTACACTCCATAATGCTGAGGATAGCTTCATTTATAGTCTAGCACCCAATTTCAACTGTTCTTGGTACTTAGACGTTTCCTTCTTGTGGCTACCTTTGATTCTGAGGTCCTGGCTTGTCCCTATACTTTTTTAAATGACTCCCATTTACCATAGAAAGTAAAAGTTCTCCATTCAACTTAGCTAGCTGGACTGCGCCCCCATCAGTAACTTTCTGCACTATATATGGTCCCTTCCAATGTGTCTTGAACTTTCCTGGGAACTTCATGAATTTACTGTCATATAGAAGCACAAGATCACCCTGCTGGAATTGTTTCTTCTTGATGTGTCTATCATGCCACGCTTTTTCTCGAGCTTTCTGCACCTGCTGCTGGAATCCTGCAATAAATATATCCTCTTCAATTTCTAATATCTTTGTCATTCTTTCTGTCATTATAGCTAGGTCATCCATCTCGGTGAAAGTGGATATTCGGAGGCTAGGAACAATGTACTCCATGGGCATGATTGCTTCTTGCCCATAGACCAACCGAAAAGGTGTATGGTTTGTCAACTTTTTGCAAGTAGTTCTATAAGCCCAAAGTACTACTGGAATTCAAAGGTCCCAATCATTTCTGTTAGCATTGCAAACCTTTGTCAAAGAATGCTCAAGGATCTTGTTAAAAGCTTCGACAGTCCCATTTGCTTGTGGATGATAGGCAGTACTCTTCTGATGATAAACCTGAAATTATTCAGTCAATAATTCAATAGTCCTGTTCAGAAAATGTGACCCTTGATCACTCATAAGAACTCTAGGACACCCAAATTGGGACAAGATGTTGTCGAAGATGAACTTCGCAGCTATAGCAGCGCTACAGGTCTTGACTAGTTGACCTTCGGCCCAACGGGTAAGGTAATCAGTCACTATAATGATGTATTTGGCTCCTGACTTTTTTGCAGGGGGGTTGATAGGGCCAACAAAGTCAATATCCCATTTGTCAAAGGCTTATAAGGTTACCTACGGGACTAGAGGCATTTCATCCCTCCTGGATGCTTTACCTGTCCTCTGACAGACGTCGCAGCTATGGCAATATTCCCTTGCATCCTTGTGAACTGTAGGCCACCATAAGCTGGCTGTCAAAATCTTCTGTGCTGTAGCTTTTCTGGCATAATTCCCTCCTACTGTGCCAGAGTGTGCCTCAGCCAAAATTAGTGGCTTTTCGTGCTCCAAGACACATCTGTGCAGTATTTCATCTGGTCCCATTTTATATAGTTGTCCTGCTATTAAGGTGAAGTCCGCTGCTCGAACCACCAACTACTTCTTCTGCTGTGTGGTCATCTCGGGTGGTGGAAAACCTGTAGACAAGTACTAAACAATATCCTGAAAATATTCATCAACCATCTGGATAGCAAATAACTGGGCATTAGGAAGACCTTCGTCCAAACTGGTAGGTTCTTCGCCGGACTCGAGCCTCGACAAGTGGTCAGGTCCTAGGTTAATTCTTCCAGGCTTAACGATGATTTCAAAATCATATTCTTGAAACAGAATCAACCGTCTGCATATTCTTCCACCTAGCACAGGCTTGTTAACCAAATACTTCAAAGCAGAATGGTCAGTAAACATCTTAAAATGAGATCCTAGCAAATAATGTCGAAACTTCTGTAGTGCATATACCATAGTGAGGCCTTCGCGTTCTGTCGTAGTATAATTTTTCTCCACTGTGGACAATTTTATGCTTGCAAAAGAGATAGGGTGATTGATATTACCTGCACCTGACTGAGCCAGCACAGTACCCAGAGCAATGGAGGATGCATCGACATGCACATGAAACTCCTTATTCCAGTCATGGAATACTAGGATAGGGGCAGTAACCATCTTTTCCTTCAAAATATCCAAGCTTGCTTGGCACTCAGGTGTCCAATCGAACTTGATATCTTTTTTCAACTGCTTCTCCATCGGGGCAGTGATCTAGGCATAGCCTTTGATGAATTTTCGGTAATATCCCATGTGACCAAGCGTAGTGCGAAGCTGCTTAATGGACTTCGGAGGTTGCAAGTTCACAATAATAGCGATCGTCGTAGGATCCATCATCAATCCTTGTTTACATACAATATGGCCAAGCAGAATTCCAAACGGTGAACAAAAGATGCATTTTTTCAGGTTCGAGGAGATCTAGTGCTGTCTGCACTTATCCAACATCAATCTTAGGCTATTTATATGGTCTTTTACCAGTCCAAAGATTGTCCAATCATTAAAATAAACTTCTAAAAATTTATGTATAAATTCCTTGAATGCAGAGATAACTACTCGTGAAAACATAGCAGGGGCATTCTTCAAACCAAAGGGCATCACAATGTACTGAAAGGACCCCATTTCTGTAGCAAAGGTTGTCTTTTGTCGATCCTCTGGAGAAATTCTAATTTGATGGTAACCTGAAAATCCATCAGTAAAAGAGTACACCTCTTGACCCCCGACATTGTCTAACACTTTGTTTGTAAAGGGGGTGGGGAAAGGGTCGTGTAGACACGCATCATTCAGTTTTCTCAAATCAACACAGATGCAGATTTCACCCTTAGTCTTCTTCTCTTGCACCACCATAGGACTGACCCACTCAGATTCTTCAACTGGTTCAATAATTCCTGCAGCAAGCATCTTATCCAGCTCCATCTGAACTTTTTCCTTATATTTAGGGTTCAACCTATAAGGGCGTTGTTTCACTGGCTTTGCATCCGATTTCAAGGGGATCTTTATAACACCGATATCACCTAGGATACCTTTCATCTCTGAGAACTTCGTCGAAAATAGGTCCTGATATTTGTGGAGAAGTTGGGTTACTTTGCTTACCATCTCTTCATCCCAATAGTCTCCAATGGTAGCATACTTAGGCTGCTCTTCTGACCCAATGTTGACTTTCCGTGTCTTCAGGGGCTGAGTCACTTCAGGAACTTCGACTGCTGGTCCTCGGATTTCGCAGTGGCCTTCGGATTCAGGAATATCAATATTGCGCGAATCATCATCCTCGTCAATTGTGATGTTATAACATTCTACAGCATGAGCTTCTTGTGTTTTCCAGTCAGGTTGATATTCTACGACTTCTTGATCATCGAATACCTTCATGTGGATCAGCCTAATAGCCGCATCTAAAGCTAGACACACTTCATTAGTAGAAAAAGTACGGACAAAACTATCAACAAGACAATCCCACCTTACAGTATCCTGGCGAAGCTCAGCGTCCGCGTACCAATTTTTTTGTTGTCGGCCCCAAAGTATGCACAAACCGATGTACCCATTCTTCCTGTGGTACATGCTTCCATGCGCCATAGCATTGCGCTAAATGCTCCTGGGGGCTACGCTTTCCATCAAACATGCTTCACACCTCCTGGGGCTGATCCAAAAATCACAGGCGAACGAACCTCTGACAAATTTCCCAACTAGGAATGTATTTCTTATGGTTGTTCCACCATCTGGCAGCTGTAGCTCTGAATGCTGAGTCCAAAGCCTCCATTTCTGTGACTCAGGTATCTGGGCTGAGAATCATACAATAAACTGTTCAGGGTCTGTCGAACCATCAAAAACAGGTAGAGCTCTTGGCTGTGCACTGAGCCATCTGAGGGACTTGGAAAGCCCGATACATCTATGTCCATGGAGCTCATATAATTGGTTCTGCCAACTTTCTAAGTCATCCTCAGAGTCCGTCATACAAAAACTACCAGACTCCCATCCTTCGGCAGGAGGATCCTCATCATCATCTTCCTTCGCAGTGATATTATAGATGTGGTCCAGGTCATCCTGATCTTCAGCTCGTAGTGGTTCTGTATACCTTTCTCCTTATGACGAGTCCAGGGGTACGATGACTCTCAAGTCTTTCCCTTCGAAGGTCATCTGTCTCTTCTTAAGGTTAATGACTGCATCATTTTCCATGGCCCATTCGATTCCTAACAAGGCGGGATAGGGATTACTGTCATCAATGAGCTCGATAACATCGAAGTCTGCTACAGTACAGACTCCATCAAGATCTACTGGGATACTAGAGAATCATCCTAGGGGCACAATCTTCTGTTGATTGGCTAACCTCAACTGTGTAGGGGACCAAGCAAGGGTAGGTTTCCCCATTTGCTCCCAAGTTTGCTTGGTTAGGATACTCGGCTCTCACCTGAGAGACCTGGGTTCAAGTCCCGGCAACGAAACCACTTTGTTGGGAACTAGGGCAGACCCGAGTTTAAACCTTGTGCGTCGCACCAACAAAAGACCCACAGTGTTGGCCCTTTTGGCAACAACCTACGCGCAGGTTGCTGTCTCACTCGAAACAGCTATGGGGTGCCGCAGAATCAGGTTTCTGCAAGCAGAAGAGGGATATTACTGTACCTTTAGTCTTTACCAGTCTATAACCAATTAACACAGAACTTCGACAATTATATATAACTTCGCATATAGATAAACACACAGTGACTTGCTTAACCCTTTACTGGGAATTCACAGCGAAGCTATTTATTAGTAGTGATCTTATTTATCAGATATATCTATTATTAATGCATAAAAGATAAACAGAAACAGAAACAACACAAGAACCACAACACCAGATATAACGTGGTTCACCCCTAGTGTAGGGGTTACGTCCACAGAACTTTGTTTTATTAAATCTTGCTACAAAATCATAGTCCTGATCTGCGCACTCAGCTGCAAATCTCTTCTAGTCCTTAGGAGCCGCGCACACAGCAGCAGGCCTCTGCGCACACAGCTGCAGATCTTCTAATCTCTTACAAAAATCTCTGCGCACACAGCTGCAGATGTCGTCCACGCACACAGCTGGGACTTAACCTTCTTCTTACAAAATAGCCTTTGCTTTTCCTTTATTCTTCTTACATCAAAAACCTAACCTTTCTTCTTTACACAAGTGCCTATTTATACAATGCACTATTTACAAAAACATGGATTCAAACCATGGGCACCCCGAACCCTAAACCTTGGACTTAAACCATGGGTTTATTACAAAAAGGGATTTTGACTTAACCCCGACACCCCTAAGACTATTTTGAGTCAAAACCTGTGGAGTTACCCACCTTAAGGATTGTTAGGGTGCGCGCCCCAACAAGGTGGGGTGGTTGCTAGGGTTTTCCTTGGCTTCCTTCAGTTGCAGTATTTGCAGCCTAATCAACATGTACAATCTATTATTGTCCTTCATGAACCTTAGATTTTTTCTTTTTAACAAGATGTATCTCCCTCTCATCTCCAGGAAAGAATTATTCAATTGCTTATTCCTTTTGGTCAATATTTCATTATTTTTCTTTATCTCTCTCTCCAAAATCTCCATTTCATAAACTTGCCTTAGTAATTGATTGATATTTTGAGTTTTAGGCTTGCTGGAGGAAGCCCTCTCTGTTGGTTCCTCTTGCGCCTTTGGTGTGGGGGAGGGTAGTGCTTCAACCACTGGTACAATTTGCAAAGCTAGTTTTGCACCTTCTTCTTGCTCCTCTTCAGAATCTGAGTAGGGAAGATTTAAAATATTCTCATTGTGTGCTTCAACCTCCTAGCCCTCCTCACTGAAGTCCAAGTTCCTTTTTAAATTCTTGGCCTTGGAAGAGGAGGGAGGTTGTTCTACTGCTTATGCTAGGGAGATGACCCTCATCCTTCTTCTCCCACTCCTTGGTGTGTTGGAATTCTTAGCAAGAGACTTACCTTTCTCTTCTGGCTGAAGGCCTGTCTCAAATCCATTCCAAAACAGAAAATAAGGCCATGCCATATTCCTTCTTTTTAGCATCTCGTAGACCAACATCTGGATAAGGCCATGGTGGGACAGTTTGCCAGCAATCTTAGTTGGCTGAGCTTTCACTTGGTGTGCCATCTTTCCCAGACTTATGTGTAACTAAAAGGGCAAGTTGAGTGGGATTTTGCCTATGAAGTGATTCATTAACTTGAAATGGTAGATCATGGCTCTGTTATATCCTCCTTCACATGTTAGGTAGACCGCAATGGCCTTCAATAGTTGTTTCCACCTCTCTTCCAACCAGGATGATGGCACACTCTTCTTCCACGCCATTCCTCTATGTTCAAGCTTTAGGTAAGACCTGAATTCTACAACTTTTGGTATGGGGGTCTTGAACCATTTTTCTCCTATGCAAGGGAGTTCAGTTACTTCAGTGATTAGGGTTTCATCTATGTGAAATTCCTCCTTTCCTATAACTGCCTTTGAACCATCAAATGAGAGGGAAAACGACTCAACTACCTACTGATGGGAGCCTTATATCTTTTCACAAAATTTGTAGCAGCCCACCTCTTGGAAGAGTTTACAGACCTTTAGATGTGCTTCCAAATAAATGATATCACCTAGCTCTTGCCTAAGAGCAGGTCCTCCCTTCTTCATCTTGATGAGTGCCTCTCCTGGGTACGTGCAAATAATTCTCAGTTCTGTATACAGTGTGTTAGCAGGCTGCTCCTTCAGAGATGGTTTTCTTGGGGGAGAGGAATGACAAGATTGAGAGTGAAATATGTTGGAGTCCTTTGGCACTAATTATAACAGTTTTTTCTGTCATGATGGGTGCTGAGATCATAAGGTGATGGCAGCAGTTGATCCTCTCGATCTCCTTTCCCAAGCAATCATATCACACATCGGCCTGGATACTCGGTGGGTTTTTTGTTGTTCTTTTGGACAGGTGGAAGAAAACTGAGGGTTTCCAATCCTATCAATCCTTTGCCAATTTTATAACGACCTCTTTAACTTATTTGCACATGCAGTTATGCAGGCTCAAGCCTTTTTGATGGTTTTTCTTGCCCTCCATTGATTGTTCATCTTGTTGACAGGGTGTGATTTGAATGTTTTATAACCATTTCCCTATTTTGTCTTTTTAATGGTTAACAATCTTCTTGAATTTGTCTGTAAACCACCAAAAAGATAGATTTCAGTGGCTAATGAAAGGTTTGATCCTTCGCCTAAGCCACCGAAACTGTCATCCCAGCTTCGCGATGAAATCCTACTTTCGGCGGATAGTGGCCTCACCGAAAAACTCGTTTAAATTCTGAAAACCCGTCCTTCCGGTGGCTAATGAGTTGTTACAAGTATTTCCTAAGCCACTGAAACCACCTTTACTAATATCACTTATTGCTTGCTTTCGGTGGTTAACATGCCTTTTGGTCTCCTCCCTAAGTTGTCGAAAGCAACACTTTTCTATGGCTAATGAGCCATTTGAAATCTCGCCTAAGCCACCAAAAGTGTTGATTTAATTCTACTTGCTCAACCCGCTTTTGGTGGTTTACCTTTATCCCTTGTTCAAGCATTAGCTATCGAAACATAGCTTATCAATGGCTAATGAGCTATTACAAGCCTCTCCTAAGCCAATGAAAGCTAAAACTTCCAAATTTTTCGACCACATAAAAAACAGAGACCTTCAATTTGTTATGCATCCTCATATCTTTCATTACATAAAGAAAATTATTCATACTGTCAAAATAATTTTATTTTGGGAGATAACAGAACATATAAAATCAGATTCAGAATAGTGCTGCTCTAATAAAATTTGAATTGTAATAAAACAAACATAATTTTCATCTCTTTCATCTTAATGCTCCATCAGTCACTACGTTAAAGTTGGTGCTCAAAAATCATCAAATTCCATGTACAGTAACAACATGATAAAATAATTTCCAGTAGATATCAACAATAAATATTCATAACCAATATTTGAATCATCCTTTTACTCAGATATTTCATATTTTATCTTGTCACCGAAGAGACAAGTCAACTAGGAAAACAATTTACGTGCCTTGAGAGAGATCCTAAGAGGATTAAAGAAGAATCATATTGACCCATAATTATTAGTCAAAAATCACAATCATACCTAGTACTTTCATGCTGACAAAGGACACATTCACACTTTTTCCCAGTCATGCTTTCACATTCATGCTGGGAAACTTGCATCCCACACTAGAAAAAAATATCACAGTCACGCTAAGAAAGGTTTCACAGTCCACATAATAAAAATAGGCTCATGGTCATGTTGGGTAGAATCCACAGTCCACACAGGCTCACAATCAAGGTGGGAAAGACTACATAGTCCACACAAGAAAAGAAGGCTCACGGTCATGCTGGGTAGAACCCACAATACACAAAGGATTACGGTCATCCTGGGAAAGACTTAACATTCCACACAAGAAAAGAAAGCTCATGGTCATGCTGGGTAGAACCCACAGTCCACACAAGTTCATTGTCACGTTGAGAAAGACAACACTGTCCACACAAGAAAAACATCCCCATAGTCACACTGGGTAGAAGCCACAGTCCACACAGGAAAGATAAACCGATAATCACGTTGGGGAAACCACAGTTCACACATGAAATATCAACCCATAGTCACGTTGGGGAAGCCACATTCTGCATATGAAATATCAACCCACAATCACGTTGGGAAAGATCCATGAGTAGAGCCACGATCATGATAGCGGGTGGTCACATGAAGCAGAGCCACGCAAATGGAGTCACATAGAGCAGGCCACAGAGATGGAGAGTCACATATGGAGGACCATGCAAACATGTGGTTGGAAGAGTCATGAAGAAATAGACCAGACCATGCAAATGTAAGACAAATTGGTAGTGTGAGATTACATCACCAGAGGGAGAAAATTAGTCTCGAATCATGCTGAAGGAACCCAACACGCAAAGCACACCGTGAAGTTAGACAAGGAGATATATATCATATCTCAAGTTTACATTAAACCTTAATTTATAATCTTTATACTCCTTAATATAGGGTATCAAAGTTTCAAGCATTAATAAAATGATCCAAGTCAAAAATCATAAACATAACCAATCGTCCAAAGGTTTTAATAAAATCAAATAATTTAGAGTAGAATCAAAGGTCCAAATGAAATGAAAGGTCCAATGATCATAAAGTAAAACTATAAGATAATGAAAGAACAAAACTTTGGTGAAGAAGAATGTAGTGTAGAAAATATGTATATGATAATCTATAATATGGTTACATAAGAAGTGCCCTGGGTAATTTATACCCTAAGTGGGGAAGGGAGGTGACTTTTAAGGTCACCTCTTTAATTTAATTACATTAATTACTAAAATTACCCTAGATTAACCTAGTTTGGTGTTTTAAATTTAGAATTTATAACATTGCCTTCTTTTTTTAAAATGCTTTGTCCTCAAAGCAGGGCAACGCCGGATAATGTTGAACGAATTTCTCTGTTTCCCATGATGCATCTTCTTCTGAGAAATTATTCCATTTAATGAGGTATTCCTTGGTCATTCTAGCATATAATATCTATTCTCTGATGTTGATGATAGCTTCTAGTTCTAAGATAAGTTTCCCTTCTTAGTCAAGAGCAGGAAGTGTTGTTTGAACTGATTGATGTTGACCCAACATCTTTTTTAGAAGACATTGTGAATTTGACTTGTCTCTGTTAACTTTAGCTTGTATGCTATGTGGCTAATATTCAGTATAGTTTAATATGGACCATAGAACTTAGGTCATAATTTGTTATGTCCTTGTTCTTTTAGTGATAATTTTTTGTATGGTTGAAGTCTTACGTATACCCAATCTAGTAATTCAAACTCCCTCTTGGTTCTATGCTGGTATGCTTCTTGTTCCATACGATTTTGTGCCATCGTTAAATTATATTTGAGTGTTTGCATGATTTGTTGATTGTCTTCCAGATGATATTTTACGACGGGTACTTTTGTGCTTCCTTGAATGATCTCCTTCCATCTGGGTGGTTCATAACTATATAATTCTTGAAATGGAACCATCTTAGCCGATGTGTGATGCTTAGCATTATACCACCACTCTAAAAGGTGTAACCATTATAACCATTTGTTCTATTTGTCTATGATGAAATTACGGAGATAGGTTTCCAGACATTTGTTGACCACTTTTGTTTTCCCATATGTCTGTGGGTGATAAGATGAGCTCATATTAAGAGTGGTCCCTATTTTCTTGCAAAATTCCATCCAAAAATTGCTTGTGAATTTGGCATCTCCGTCACTCACTATAATTTTGTTAAAACCATGTAATTTGTAAATATTTTTACAAAACACTTCAACGATTTGCTTAGCGGAGTCATTTTTCTTTACTCCCATAAAAAGTGCATATTTTCTTAGTCGATCTAATACCACAAGGATTTTAGCCTTACCATATGGTAAGGGTAACCCTTCAATAAAATCCATAGAAATTTCCTCCCACTTTTTCTTTGGAATGTGCAGTGGGTGGAGTAGCCCTCGAGTCGTCATCGTTTTCACTTGTATTCCTTTGACACGTGTCACACTCGATGACCAATTTTTTAATGTCTTTATGCATTCCATCCAATAGAATGATTGTATGGCATTCTAATATGTCATGAAAAAACCTATATGTCTTGTGGCGGGTGAATCATGATATTCTATCATCACCTTAGTTTTAAACCTTGATGTTGGATTTAAATATATCCATCCTTTGTACCACAAGATACCATATCGCCACTTGAATTCTAGACCTTTATTCGGCTCCTTGATTAAGGCACAAGTGTTTGGGTCCTTAGCATATTCTCTTCATATTTCATCCCACCACTGTGGAATAACGATTGAAATTGCATATATCTGGACTTCATCCTTCCTATATATAGCATCAGTGACTAGATTTTAGTAGGGTTTTCCAAAGAATCCATAGTGGTAATTTTGAAAGTCGACGTTTCGATTTTGAATCAGGAACCATCATCAGGACAAAAATTTGGATAGGTAAGCTGTAGAGATATGGAGTAATAAATAGGTTTGTTGTTTTAAGTTTTTAGGTTTTCAAAATCAATTTTTAGCCGACTAGGTTTTAAGATATTTAATTATGTCTTTTATCTAAAATTTTCTATATTTTAAAATGTTCTATATTTTTAAAAAAATTATTAGGTTTTTTATTAATTTCTTTAAGATTTAATAAAATATTAGTTAAAAAATTTAATTGAAGTTATTGCACCGAGAAAAGCGAGGTTCTCTCAACCCAATATGGGGGAGATCCTGTCACGTTAGTCACGTTATGCTTGTCGACATAAAAAAACATTATATTTACCAACGTAAATAAAAAAAATAAAAAATAAAATTATATTGTGGATTCATATATTTATATAGTATCCGCTCAATCTAAAATCAATTCACCAAATAATAAAACTAAATGAAAAGTAATTAAAATCTTCGTGTTTAACCCGGATTTACCACTAAAGGGATCAAAATGTTTGAGGTGTAATTTTTTATGAACATTTAAAAATTTAAGATAAAAATAACTTACACCTAAAAAAAATTGGATCCCTCGTGGTGCTCTCTAGATCCAAGTTTTAAGATGGATCTATGCTGGTTAATAATAAAATTATTTGTTTTATTAAAGATATCATTACGTATGTTACAAAGAATTTAACTATGTTATAAGAAGATTTTTAATTATGTTAAAATAATTTTTTTAATTATGTTATAAGAAAATTTTAAGGTTTTCAATTATTAAGAATTCTCAAAAAGTTTATAAATTTTAAGGAATCAAAACATCGACTTTCAAAATGACCACTACAGATTCTCCCAAAAACCCTACTATTGATCTACCTCACCGCAGAAACTTACGAACTGAGACTAGATTTTATTTCCCTCTTTTGTGTAATATCTCCAAATCAAAGGTAGCAATTTTTCTATCGACTTCTACTGTTATGTTGACAATGTTTTTTGTTGAAGGAGATATTGAAGACTGTTATGGTATGTTCTTATTAGTATTTTTCTCCCTAGAAGGTATTGTCTCCATTTTTCTAAAGCATGTATAATGGCCAACATCTCTTTATCATAAGTGTATTTCAAACTTTCTCTCTTGTTGAGATTTCTACTTTCGAATGTTATCGGGTGACCTTCTTGCATCAAAACAGCTCCTAGTCTAAAACCTGATGCGTCACATTCGACTACAAAAGATTTTGTGAAGTTTATCTTGTCTAATATAGGTATTGAAGACATAATGCATTTTAATGTTTCAAAACATTTTTTTGCTTCACTATTCCATCGGAAGGAATTTTTCTTCAATAAATTTGTGAGAGGGGCAGTTTTATGGGCATAATTCTTTACAAACCTTCGATAGTATCCTGGTATGCCTAGAAATACCCTTAGCTTCGATATGTTATCGGGTTTGGGCCATTCCATGATTTCCTTGATTTTACTTGGATGAACTTTGACTCCTTCCTTTAATATCTTATGACTCAGGTAGTCCACTTCTTCTTTTCGAAAGGTGCACTTAGACCTCTTTGCATAGAATTTGTTTTATTCCAAAATGGTAAGTACTTGACTTAGGTGCCCTAGATGCTCTTTCCATGCTCTGTTATATATGAGGATTCCATAAAAAATACTAGTACGAATTTGCTTAAAAATGGATAGAACAATTCGTTCATTGCGGCTTGAAACGTAGCTAGAGCGTTAATCAATCTGAAGGGGATTACTTTGAAATCATAGTGGCCTTCATGAGTGCAAAAAATTGTTTTTTCTATCTTCCACTCTAGATTTTATTTGATAATAGCCATATCGGAGATCCAATTTTGAGAAGTACTTGTCCCCATGAAGTTCATCCAACATCTTATTGATGAATGGGATCAGAAATTTATTTTTGATAGTTATTTTGTTCATTCCTATGTAATATATGCACATCCTAAATGAATGATCCTAATTTCATACTAACAATACTGGAGATACATATGGGATTCTTCTTTTTGAAATGACGCCACAATTTAGAAGATCCTGATTTAACCTCTCTATTTTTGTTTTATGGTGATGTGGGTATCTATATGGTTTACTACTGGAAGGTTTTGCCCCTGGTTCTGTTTCAATTATGTGTTTGATATTTATGTTTAGTGGAAGCTCCATGGGTAGCTCTTGAAACACGTGATTCTTTTGAATCAACTCTTGTATGTATGGTTTTTTGTACATATCTCATTCACATGTTAGAAGCTCCATTTATTGACATTGAAGTATGTATGCTAATGCACCTTTCCAAAGTATATTTTCCATCTAATGTGATGTAACTAACTGTGTCGAAGGTGGTTGGAACCCATATAATTTGTGTGTCTTCCTGAACGACTAGCATTCTAAAATGTTCTTGGTGATTTGTGGAGTATGTACCCAAGGTTTGTAACCATTGTATTCCTAATACTATTTTGACTCCCCCAAGCCATACCGTAAAGAGATCTGATTCTAAGTTATACTCTTGCATGTGTAACTTGAACTTGTGACATTTTCCCACATTATGAACCTTCTTTCCATCTGCTACCATAACCTTCATGTTAGGTACTAGAAAATAAATAGTTTAAATACTTTAGCAAGGTTGACATTAATGAATTTATGGGTGCTTCTAGTGTTGATGAGAATTGTGATATTATTATTTTTTATATGTCCTTTAAGCTTCAATGTTTGCTATTGGGAGATTCCGGTAATAGTGGATAATGATGCTTTTGGAGTGTCGTTCTTGATTTATCTTTGGTATTCTTGTTGATTATTCACATCTTATTCAATTGGTTCCTCGACTTCAAACTCTGCTTCTTCTGCTTCATAGGCATACAACTTATTTTGGAAGTATTTGTGCTTAGGATCCCATTTGTCTCCACACAACTTACATTTCCCTTCCTTTATTCTCTGGGCCTCTAAACTAGGATTTGTTACTTCCCTAAGTTGTGGTGCTGTGTATCTTGGATTTCCTGTGTATGTTGTTTGGAGGGGCCTCCTTTTGGAGTCTTCTTTGTCGAAATTTCTATGAATGGATTTCTTGAATTTGATTTCAACAATCCTGGCTTTACGTCGTGCTTCCTCCAATATAGATATGTTATGTAACTCTATTTCATCATATAGGTGTTATTTTAGAGCATGTATGTAGGTCTATAGTATTTGTTTATCGGTTAACTCTAGAATTCAAGTTGAAAATGCTTCCCACTCACAGGTGTACTCATCAACACTGTTTTTTGTTGTAACCTTGTGATTTTGGAAAAGAAGTATTTTTCTTCGATGCCCTGGAATATTTTGAGGAGGTCGTTCGTGAAGCTATCCTAGTTGTAAGAACATATTCTCACAGTATTATTCCACCACAAGTACCATTTTTAAGCATTTCCTTCTAGTTGCATCGAGGCATATTTAATTTTCTTGTTGTTGTAATGGTTGTCTAGGTATTCCTTGGATTTGTTAATCTATGCTATGCACTATCATTCATTATTGTCATATTTGGGTAACTCGACTTTCACCCATATTTGGTGTCCTTGTGTGGATGAGGTTATGGACAACATGTTGAATACAGGTATGTGATGATCCAGCTGCTTAAGTTTTCTGGGTGAGTTCAGTTATGAATAATTTGATATTTGTAATCTTTCCAAGATGTCATTTAAAACTTCCTTATTTTTCTTTTGGTCTGCCTTCAGAGTAAGGACGGTATTCTCTATTTGTGACGTTATTTGTGTCCAGTTTGATGTGAAATCCTCATTGGTTTTCCCGATCCTCGCTTGGAGGTCTTTGTAGTTCTTGTTAATATTCTCATTGATTTGCTCGAGCCTATCGTTGAAGTCACCCATTGATCTGGTGATGGTTGGAATCTTCTCGGTGCTGAACGTGGATTTATTTTTATTTGTTGTATGATGCCAGCTAGCCACGATTTTTTTTTAAATAATTATATAATTATTATTATAAAAATTTGTAATTTATATATATATATATATTAATTCAATGAAGAATTATCTGTCAGAATGGGGAAAATAGCGAGGATGGTCAATGGTGATGGATGTAGGTGAAGGAGGTGAGTACATGAGGATGAGTACGAGATAGGATAGGGAAGGAGAAAGGGAAGGTTGGATGGGGAGGAGGGTCGAGAGGGAAAAGTAGCAGGCCAGATTGGAGTGGTAGTAGAAATGGAAGAGGGTGCATACAGAGTGGGGAGAGGGAGGATAGATGGTGTGGCATGAGTGTGAGGAGTGCAGGTTGAGAGAGAAGGTGGTTCGCAGAAGGTAGTGTGGAAGAGATGGACGCAAGGGAAAGTTATGATGAAGAGGAGGGGAGTGTGATGAGAACCAGGGAGTTGGTTCTGAGCTCAAGGAGGATCGAGGCGACTCTAATACCAATGAAAGGAGAAAAAGTGGGTGAATAAGAACGGAGTGTATAAAATATGTATATGATAATGTATAAGATGGTTACATAAGAAGTGCCCTAGATAATTTATACCCTAAGTGGGGAAGGGAGGTGACTTTTCAAGTCACCTCTTTAATTTAATTACATTAATTACTAAAATTAACCTAGATTAACCTAGTTTGGTGTTTTAAATTTAGCATTTATAACAGATACAAGGGGTCCAAAGGTTTTATTAATAAAACCATAAAAATGTTTTCTTAATTACTAAAATTATCCTAGATTAACCTAGTTTGGTGTTTTAAATTTAGCATTTATAACATATAAAATGGGTCCAAAGGTTTTATTAATAAAACCATAAAATGTTTTATTAATAAAACCGTAAAGTAAAAAATATGACTTAGGATAAAACCCATAAGGTAAGAGTTAAAGGTGCACACATAATAAGAGTTCTAGGACCAAGTAAGATAAAGAACCATGAGTCAACCAAAGAGGGTCACAATAAAAACAACCACAAACCCACAAGATCAAGGTGAACCATAAGGGTGGACAAAAATTTAACTATAGGACCAACAAGACCAAAGAATTTAAACTTTTCTCTCTCTCAAGGTACATTGTTTCATATATTTTTGTCATCAATGTATAAGGGGAAGATCCAAATCGGATGGTATGATCCTTTGGTCCTCAATACTACTCCTAAGGGTTAGGTACTAGTGACACCATCAAGGGGTGGCCAGTCCCTTGAGAAACAAACTAGAAGTAACTGATTAGGAGAGAGGACATCACACATCATTATCTTGGTTAACTGACCAAGATCATCCATTCTTTAAATAATGGATCGCATCCCTAGGCTAATTTGTAGTCCCAGACTGAATAAAATTCCCAGTAATTGACCAGGTTCCTTCATTCTCCTAGAGAATGGCCCTCAGTACTAAGATGAGCTTTAGTCCCATACTAGGTGCCTCCATTATCCCAGAGAATGGCCCTCAGTACTAAGATGGGCTTCAACCCCAGGCTAAAATTTGATCAACCACCTGCAGGACTTGCTTGGTCCTAGACCAAGAGTTTGTCTAGTCCTATACCAAGAATGTCTTTGCCTCTACCTACAGGATATACTTGGACATCGTGTCCCCGGTCCCAAACCAGAATACCCTAGAGGCACATACGAGACCTAGCCACATTCTAGGGTATTTTCCATGGCATAAACCTACTTGGTCCCAGACCAAGAACCCCAGGAGACTATTGGGGGCCCTATGGTACCTTCTAGTGTCTTACTTTGCCATGGTTAACTAACTAGGGTACCATCCCCCTAAGAATGGGTCTCGTAGCTGCACTTAACTTTAATAGAAACAAAGTTAATGGAGGAAGAGAATGGGTTTGTCTATGCTGATGATTTAAATATTGCACAACCAATGAGTCCATAGTTTCACATTAAATGTTTCCAGACTATGGGTAAGCTAGTATTCCAGGTTGAGAAGAATAACTTGGAGTTTTACCAAATATTTTGGCACTGGACTAATTTCTTGTAGGTGCTTATAATCCAAATCTGATTTGTGTGGCTTGTTTGAGAGTTTAAATGATGCTTAACCAAAGCTTAGATAATATGTATTTCATGGGATGATAACATCAAATATATATATTTACTGGTTTTTATTATGAACCATCCATAAGGAAAAATAACATTACTTCTGGGTGAATTCTATACCCACTACCATATAGGAACTCTTCACTCATGTAGGAACTCTTAGAGTTGGGAGGGAAGAAGCATAGAAGCTACAAGGAGCTCTAGACATTAGCATAGATCTTAAGCTACATAATCTCTACCTCAACCAACCAACATTGTTTTTAGCATAAATTTGTATCCAAAATCCCAAATATTCCTTGTCAAACATTGTTCATTTATCCAACACCTAATTCATTATCAAACAATTTGGCCTGGCTTTGCTCGGGCTTCTGATTCATACATATTCTTGGTTGTTGTATGATGTTTCCATTTCCCAAGCTTGAAGTTATTTATTACACTAAGAAAGTCTAAATTCCTGCATGTTGAGGACTTAGGTACAAGAATGATAATGGTATTCTTGTAATTGTAGGTCCCATGGATATGTTGGGATATTTTATAGGTTTTATATAAGATGGGTGTTCAAATTGAGCATTGTAACTCTAAAATGAGGTGTGAATATTGTACCCTGAAAGCATAGGATCCATTATAGTGTTTTACATTCATATTCCTAAACATGTCTAATATCCATTCTTGTATCAAGAATTCCCTTATAATTTCAAACCAACTAACAAATTGGGAACTAAATGATCCAGTAACCATAACCTATACCAAAGATGACTCAATTAGTGTGACACCATAAATGAAAAAATGATGTCCATACCATATTACTGGGCAACTATAATAATTAATCCATTAACACATTAAATACAAAGTGAACACTTCACAAATCAATTCACCAATGTCCAAATATTTTTCATGCCATCCACTTTTTCCTATAACACTCCCTATGATCCCCAGGTGCAGTCTAGGTAAGGATGAACCCTACACTTTATCAAGACATCAAATATTGTTGAATGAGGGCCATAAAACATAACAAAATTTATGTCATAAGCCATTTTAGATTAACATCTACAAAGGAATTCACAGAAATCCTCCAAAGGGATGACGTTGCTAGAAGACAAGCCCTATTGGGTGTAGAAGGTCCCAAGCTACCCAGACATTACCACAAAGTTGTTCTAGGTACAAATATGCCCAGGAATTACACCTAGAATCAAATTTTTGGGGTTGTTTAGGCCCGTTGGATTATGACATGACAATCCCCAAATGTGTTCAAAACTATTCATGGTTGTGGTTTGATTTTATTGTTGGACTGTTATGGGGTGAGGTATTCTCAAAAGAGAATCACTTGTGCTCAAATATTTTCTTTGTGCATGTACTACAATGTGTGTGTATGTATAGTATGCATAGTATAATGTAACATGTTATGTAGATAGAGATATAGAGAGGGGAGAGAGTGTACCATATAAATTCTACAGAGTTCCAAAATGCATTTATTCATTGTTACAGTGTGTCATTTACAGTGACATGATCATAATGAAGCAAATTGAATGTCTACCAGTTGGGTTCCATAATATTCTTCTTTTTAAATTCAAAATTGAGGTCGACTGGATGAACGCACTTGCCGTTGGGGCATGTAGGAAAATCCTTTTAAAACGTCACAAACATGTAACAGTGTGCATAGGCCATTGCAATCATCTCTCCACTAATTTTCATCAAAGAGATCAGATAAGTTCTTTCCTCCAGCTGCAAGTTTCTTCCTTCTGTTGTTGCTTCCATATATGACTATTTTTGGGAAGATTCCTTTGGAGTTCCAAGTGCATAAGGTGATAGCCATAAATTGGAATTGTTTCTCTTGGATCATGCCAAGCATTCATTGTTACTTTGTGTCATTTACAGTGGACATGACACAACCTACAGAGATACAAAATTCATTTATTCATTGTTATTTTATGTCCTGTATAGTGGCATGATCATAATCGAGCAAACTGAGCGTCTACCTGGGTGGCATAATATTCTTCTTTTTAAATGCCAAATTGAGGTCGATTGGATGAACACACTTGCAGTTGGGGCATGAAGGAAAATACTTTTAAAACATCACAAATATGTGACGTCATGCACATGCCACTACAATCATCTCTCCACTATTTTTTTATCAAGGAGATCAGACAAGTTATTTCTTCTAGCTGCAAGTTTTTTACTTCTGTTGTTGCTTCCATATCTAACTATTTTCTTGAAGATTCCTTTGGAGGTCCAAGTGCATGAGGTGATAGCCATAAGATGGAATTGTTTCTCTTATATCATGCAAGGTCTTCACTTTTGTGGATGAATTGTAATAAAATATTTACCCTTCCTGTAATCATTGATGAATTTAATCACCAATAAAAGAAACCATTAATAAAAGAGAAACACAGCTTGTAATAAAGAAAAAACTATAAGAATCAAACAAACCTGAAGGTGAATTCAATGAAAACAACATCCAAAAAACCATTAATAAAAGGGAAACACAAAATGTAATCAAGAAAAAAAATAGGATGAAATAAACCTGAATATCTAAACATTGATGCCATTCTGGAGGCAGTGGAGACTCAATGTGAAGCTCAATACCAATACTTGATAGTTTCAATTCTATTCACCGACACCAATATCATCACCATGTTTAGAATTTCTTGAATTCCAACTCCATTTTCTCTTCTTAGATACATATTCAAACATATTCTTATATCCTACAAGCCTCTAGCACTAAACCTTGAAAACATATAGGGTTTCAAGGGGTCGACTAGGGTTAAAAGGAAAACGAACACATGCTAGGGAGAGCAAATCTAAATCGATCTAAGATACAAATTCTTGTGAGAATTATGAAGGAATATCATATTATATAGAGAAATCATGGTGAAAGTTTGAGGTGTATATTAACTCTAGGAGAGACATCTGTATTGAATTCCATTGAATACTGCACAATCTCTCTTAAATATGGAAGGAAATATTAAAAGCCTTGGAAGTTTCTCTACAAATTAAATTGATTTTAAATTTATGTCATAATGTTCCATATCTACCAAGTGGTGGAAACAAAATGAGAAATTGGTGCATTCCCAATCAATAGTGAAATACTCTCTCACAATCCTTAAACAATGTATGGCTAATTTTATTTATAACTTCTCAAATCCAGAATGTGTACTATTAGAAGACAAAACTCTGGAGACATGGAGTACATAAAATCCATTACATATTGGCTGGTGTATTAAGTAGATAGCCAATATGCAATGTTCAATTTCCTGAAACATACATTGTCAGTTCAACCTATGCCGTTTTTCCTTGGTAGTGTATGTTCTTCAACAGAGAGGAGGAAGGAACTTGTAATATCTCATTGTCTATGATGGGAATGCATGCAAAAAGGGGTTTGCATATTTAGTTATTATTCACACAAGAGAGTGGTTACTTGAGTTAGTGTATGGGTGAGACTTCAGTACACTTCATGTTGGCATGCATAAATACTATATTTAAAAACAACAGTAGGGGACAGGATTCATGCTAATCAAATTCTATTTTTACTACCATATCTAATCAACTCAAACTATAACTTTCCCTCCTAAAAACATAAAATCATGTATGCTAGTTATAACCCTAGGCTTAGAATTGATCATTGCATGTTCTATACAACTGGTTGTCTTCTAAAGTATTACATCTTGTAAAAAACTAATCAAAGTCTATATCCAGGATTTATGAGGTGCATGATGATGGTATTTTGAAGTGCACCTTAGTAAAATTGGTTGGATCTACAATCATATCTCCAATGTGTGCATGCTCAGTAAAATATAACATCAGTTTAAGATACATAATTTAGTAAAGTTAACTCTGAGTTTGAGATAGCATACATGCACTTTCCCATAACTGTAGAGTTGTTTTACCTTTGGTATTCTTAGCTCAATACAGAGACAAGTTAAATAGTAGTGTGCCTTTTCTATTTTTAGGAAAGCAATAAGAGACCATCATTCTACTGTTTGATCTATCATTTAGAGATATGCATGCTCAACAAATATCCAACAACATTACAGGATGTACATGAATAGGATGTACATGAAAAATGTTAAACTCATTGGAAGGCTGAGCAGTAGGATGGTTATTATTGGTAGATTGTACACACAATATTCTAATAAAACTAAACAATTGTTTAAAGATGCATGTCAAACATGAACAAATTGGGAACACTAGCTTAGGTCAGTTAAGCCCTATAAAATATTAAAATATTGTTCAAGGCTCATTGTAAGAGGTCAAATCCTAGATGTAACGCCCCCGACCCTCCGACCGGTGAAGAGGACACTACCAAACAAACAAAAACCTCTGGGAAAATAGCCCCGTGAATATGAACAGGCATATAATGCGGAAATAAAAACCTTAAAACATAAAACATACACAGATGCATAATCCTTCATATACATAGTGGAAGCAAACATGCATTCATTCAAGCATACCACATGTACATCATATTCATTAATCAGTAAATATAAATGTAGGGATGGAATAGTCAAGAATACTTATCTCAAAAACAATTCGTCCTGCAACCAGCTACCTCACTGCAATGTTCCTCCCAACCATAGGCCAACGTGCTCATCAATATCTCAGCAACACTGCCACCCCTGAGCTGGGCATGATTCCCCAAGGTATAACGGTCAAGCAGGCTTACAAATAGCCAAAGTACACAAATCATCCAATCCCACACACTAGGGTTTATCGGGCCGTTAAGGAGCTAGGAAAGGCTAAATGCTAATCTAGTGGTCTCAATGGAGAGCTAGGGTCACCTATACCAGAGATAACCTAACTTCTAAGACATATACACACCCAACACTAGGAATTAATCCTTTCTCTTCTTCACAGTCCCTCAGGCCCTAACTTCCTTTTCCAATACTCTTCAAGGGTTGTGGAGAAGAAAGCCACCAATCTAACTCTGTCTAAGAGGCTCCAAACACCAGTTTTCTCAAGCATACCCAACCTCTAATCCTACTCTCAACAGTCCAAAGACCAACCACTGCATACCGCAGTAAAACAATTAGTTCACAACTTTGTGAAGGACACCAAAGGAAACAGGGTGACAACTCAAGGATGGTGAACATGGATCAAGTCAATCAAGGTGAGTCAGAGTTTTTCTTCGCCCTAGCATGGCCAAAACAACCTAGTGGCACCCAACAAATGATTTCATTTACAGCAACAACAACGTGGGGTAAAACCAAAACAAGCCACGAACAATGGAGGGAAAACCACAACAAACCGCTAAACCAGGGAAAGAACCACAATCTTGGCTCAATGATGAAGTGATGGAAACATTGCAGAGTCCCAAAACAAGAGAGAAGTATGATTCTCAATATTGGACCGGGGAAAAATCAAGTACGCAGACCACAAAACTTTGAGAGTAACACACATACACACAGTCCGATAATGTAAATAGGGTCAGACCCTCTACATGAACGAAGGAAGAACAGAATGACCCACTGTGGGAGGAAAAACAGATCCACTGACCAGCCGTCGGTGAGAGAAGGGAGAACAGAGAAGACCCCTCCGACTCCTATGTGAGATGAACAAGCGATCACGATTCCCCAGATGGTTCCCATGTGAGGAAGCAACCAACCTACGTGTGTATGAGCAAGACCAAAACCATGAGTGGAAGAGTGGGATAGTGGAGACCGTTCCCATGCCCTCCGCATGAGGAACAATGAGCTTGCTAGTGGAGTCTATGTGGGGAAAAGATGGGAAGTCCTGCCACCCACCACTCCCCAGCCATAACTTCTCCTAACTAATCAAACAAAAGAAGTTTAGTGGGTGGTCAACACATGGAAAACTCCCAATGGCCTCCACGGGTTAGACAACCCCCCCTTAACCTTAGGAATCATGCCCTTTTCATTTAACTTTGCACCGTCGTAGCTGGCTGTAGGTTTATTTTAATTAATGTTCATATTTATATGATGCCCAACTATAATGTGCTGGATAGCATGATATACCATCGGCAACGATCCCTATCGCAAAAACATACACAACCAAATCGGTGGTGGGGATTTTTCCTTTAGCTCCACACCACAATTGATTAAAAAATATACATCATGTATCTTTTAATGCAAATGGGGTCAAAACTGGGGTATTACAATCCCCTCCCCATTGGAATAACACCGTCCTCAGTGTTCCAATACATAGGAATGCATATACCATTTGCACATTCAAAATTTCAAAATTTTGCAGATCTGTCCCATGTTCAATTATTTACTTTGAACTTTCAGGACCGAGCCCCTTGGCTTCCATGAGCTTCTCCTATTGGTTCTCAGCTTTCAGCTTATCCCAAAGTCTAGGAACTTTGTGGCTTCTTCCCTCTTTATGTTCCCTCGTTGGGCAGTCCCGATGTAAATGATGTCCTCCGCATTTCCAACATTTCTCTGGCTGCTTCATGTTTACCTGCTCAATCTCCTTTGAGTCTTCATGCCTAGACCATTTTTTAACAGATCGCTTGGATCCAATTTCCTTTCCATTGCCCATTGCTCCCAGAAGGATTTTCACCTGCTTTTGCAAACCAATAGAGTCTTGCAAAATCTGGTGGTTCATCTCATTCTGCCTTTTCTATATATTGAGCATCTCTCCAAGATTCTCTTAAGTCCTGGCAATCGTTTGAAGGAGACTTCCAGCCAAGTCCAACAACTTTTAGTCTGTTGCCATGATCAATGTGCACCAATGGATTTCACCTTTCTCACTTGTGAAATGCATCATTGAAATTCTGTTAGACCAAGCATAATATAGGCATTAATATCAGTCAATTAATTGCCCATTTGGCATGACAGTCCAAGTCTCATCAAGGATACTTGCATATTTTTCATGCCTTCCCAATAGGCACATGAGCTCATTCATGTCCATTCTTGGGCAGGGAATTAACCATTCCAGCATTCACAATTTACTTTAAGCAAATACACACATTCTATTTTCAGTCATACATGCATTCAACAATATTTTGTTTTCAAAATGCATATATATATATATATAATCAAAAGGGAAAGAGAGAGCAACAAGAGTTTTTTTTCCCTTTTTTTTGTTCCATCCTGGAACCCACATCACCACTATGGCTTTTCATGCTCTCAGCCTCTTTCACTTCACCGAAAATGCTGGACCAATCCCTCTTGTTCATGACACTTAGTGTCTCTGGTCTATTTCATACCTCTCAACCATGGAGCCTCCCCACATGGTTTGTCTCAGCTGCTAGGACCTTTACAGTCATATTAGCACCTTTTTCATTACTGCTCATTCTGAGCTCTTCAAGACAATCACATGTCCACATGCACCCCTAGGATTCTCTCATAGTCCTCGCTTCCAGCGATACCTATATTCAAACATTGAATAGATTCATGTGTTTAGTTTATTCTCATCAGTTTTTATCTCTTTAAACAACAGCTTAAAGCATCATAACCAAATCATATACACATGTATATTCATAAGCAAGAAATTGAAAAATAATCCAATACTTATCTGTATTGTGCATTTCCTCTTTGGTCCACAGGATCCTGCTTCGCCTTGCAAGCCTTGGGATCGCCTATGGACTTGGATGTTAGGTCAGCACACAGGTTGCTTCACAACATCCTTTTATATATATCAAGCATAGTCAAGCCAACCTACAGTTGGGTTTATCAGACTATCCAACCAAGTCGATATAAAATTGGTTTTATCAGGCTACAGTCAATCAAGCCAATACACTGCTGGGTTTATCAGGCTACTCATCCAAGCCAACTAACAGCTGGGTTTATCAGACTACGGGTAGTCAAGCCAACACTGTATCATTTCCACAATTTCCACAACATCAAATAATTACATAGTCAAGCCAACCTTAAGTTGGGTTTATCAGACCATCAACAAATCACCTACACTTATATCAACAATACACTTATATCAACAATGCACTTATATCCACACCCAATCAGCCAAGCCAACATAGTTGGATTTATCAAGCCATCAACAATAACACATGCACTTATATCAACAATAAACAACCATTTCCAGGTTTCATTTCTAGTAGTTATCTCTAATTCCACTACTCCATATCACACAAGAGACCACTCCCTTCTCTAAGTTGACAGTCCCTCGGGAATGTCTCCTTCTCTTTGCTCTTTAGTCAAAGGTAGGATGATCTCAAGCCATTGTCCATTTAGTGTACAACACCAGACTACATCTATTTAGCCTGACAACACAAGCAATATAAGCTTCTCATCAACGTTATTTCTCTAAAACTGAAATCATATTTCACATCCATCACTATCAAGTATTGAGACACCAAGAGTGTGCCCAGAACCTAGGGTGTAATCAATATTGAAAACCCTTCCATGATCCGACATCGAAAAAGTGTGCAACCTTTTCAGGTGTGTGCCATGTGGGCCCTATTCATACTCAAGCAATCGGTCATCATGGAAATAAAATCAAAACATGTTCTGCATATGGGATTTTAATAATTTGACATGCATATTCTTAGCTAGGGTCACAGAACACTTATCCATTTGTCGAGGCAATATTCTTTCGTTAAGGAGGAATGGGGGCTCCCTTCTCTGAGTTGACAGTCCCTCAGTTTTCCATCCCAATTCCTCTTTAAATTTAGTATCCACACATGTCTTACCAACATAACCTATACCATCTCACTCATGTTGCTTGCCAAACATGCAGTGCAGATGAGACATTCCCAAAATGTCCAATGGAGTTTCACCCGAAACCCATTTCCAAGATAAGGGAAAACCTTCCCATAAGTTTGGCTCCTGCAGGCCATCACACATGATCTTCTTGCAGTGTGTACCCCTGGCACATTCATCAAATAACCAAACAGTCAATCATTATCTGATAATACAATCCAAATTTGATTGTTCCATAACCAAGAAATGACATTAGTAATTAAATTCAATGAGAATTTGCAACTATGTTTACTACAGAAATTGTTTTGCTTGGCAATGAGGTGATCCTCAATTGTGGGTCTCTTGTAAGCAGCACCACTATGCCCATTATAATTTTATGTTATTACTATCATAACATGGATACCCACTTACAATGCGTCCTCCTGACACAGTCTTATGCAAGCCAATAGTGATTAGTAGTTGTCAGCAATTTCTTAAATCCGAAATTCACAAATTCAAATTTAACCACTCATTACGCATACAAATTATTTTCACAGCCATGAGACTCTTCTCATAAGGTTTGGCTCTTTCTCATGGTAGATTCTGTCATTTGTCATGGTCTTACTCTCATTTCCATGCTCCAAACAATCTACCTGAAACCTGAACTTCAATCAGCCAAACACTTGGTAAGTCTAGATGCATATAACCTTTTCATTGCTGCAACCATCACTGAAGCATTTTCAGAATTTATAATATTCAAATACTTCCAACTGTTAATCACATCAATATTACCAAAACTCATTTATTTCATGCAATCATTATCATACTTTAAATTACAGGGTACAGTCACATCATTTCTACAATTTTAAATTAATTGTTTAGATACTCCTTACTTCACAAGCATATCATTGTACCACCTTGCCCTTCCATAGAGCATTTATGGTAGCCAATTGATCCTGACTACCCTCTTCATGCACTTACTATCCTGCATTCATAACAGCTCTTGAAATGGTTCTAGAATTGTCATCAATTCATCATTTTAGCCATTAGTTATTCCTAATATCACATGCACTATATCAATGCATTTATGCAATGCATCACTACATTTGTACCCACACTTATGTAATCAGTTATTCACACCCTTCATATGCATCCATTCAATGCATAACTACAAGATTTATAAAATATTTTAATGCATACCCACTCAATGCTACCTTGCATTGATTCAGGAATACTATGCATTCAAACATACCATGCATGGCCTAACCATGACTACTTCATATAGGATGCATTACTATAATCAAAACCATCAATACTTACTTTATTTGGGATACTAAGCTCAATCAACATATACAGGCATGACACATTTCTATATGAACGTAGTATAAATTCAAATACCCACATGGTATGAGATCTCTTACCTTTACCACTCCATGCAATTTGTCATAATCAAACTCTTACCTTCATGGTTCCTACTTACACCCTCGACATTACCAGTTTGGTTGGTCCTTTGCAGGAGATTGCAGAATTTGCTCACCAACTTTTGATTCTAGACTTGTTGCCTTATCCCTTTCTCCATAGGGTTTCTAGTCACATTTGTCAGCATCAGCAACATATTCAGCCATGTCCATGTTGTCGTTGTTTTTTCCACTAATGCCAACATCAATGCAATAATCATCATTAGTGGCTCATTATAAATGTATAATTCTCACTATTCTTACCAGCATGTAATATCCTATGCATGCAAGGCATATCCTCATACATTTCATGTATAAAACTTGTAATCATAATTAGCAATACATGGTTTAAGGAAATTTCCCTTTTCGAGCCCCTCATATTTGCATGGAACTCCTCTTGCACACAACAGCTGGTTTGACTTCATGGTCTTGCTACCTCTAGGCATCCAATTCCTGGATCTGTCCACATTGCCAGTAGCACATTTCTCTTGCAAGTAATTACTAGCACTTTGCTGCTCCACACTCAAATTTTAGTTACTCTCCCTTGTTCCCTATTGGATAAGCTTTCCAACACCTATCCAAATGCTTCATTTTGACCTCGAGTGTGAAAAACACACCACTTAAAAAATGATGCTTTTTACCAAATGTGTTCTGGTCTGAAATGTCAATTTCAGCTCCCCTGGGATTTTCTTCCTTTTTAGTCTTGAAACTGTTGAAAAATCCACTAAGAATTTCACTGAAAATTGCTTAAATCTCTGAAAAATTCCAAATTTTCCTTGAATAGAATCGAGTCTCATCCCAACTAACATTCCGACGTTTCGGCGATCAGAACGACTAATTTCCTCGGCTGCTCATCGGTGGCCATACAACTAACCCTTTCTGCAATATCGATGGTCTGTTCATCTACGCTTCCAGAATTTATTGGTGATGCCAAAGGCCATCCCTCGGTGGTCAAACATCTAACATTTTCTGTTGTTTCAGGTCCATAGTCATCTAAGCTTCCAGACGGCATCGATGATGCCAAGGACTGTTCATCGAGTCCTTTTCTCACTAACCTTCCGGCGTCTCGGTAGATAGAACATATAATTTTATTTATTGTATTGATGGGTTGTATGTCTAATTTCCTCCGTTGTATCGGGTCTGTAGTGATCTATCACTCTTAACTTTATCAGCGATAACATAGACTAACCGCTGCATCAATGGTCAGGTGCTATGTGCATCAGATGGCTAGTTGTCAAGGTTTCTGCAACAGCAACTGACATACCTTCTGCGTCTTCCATGGTTCACAACTTTGTCGGTAGTCAGAGCAACTAATATTTGCGGCATCGGGTGGGTAGTCAACTAGGAAGCCGCAACTGGGGGTGGTAATCCCACTTCTATTTCTGTCGATCTTAATTACCCCATCGATCATCGGGAGGACTAACCACTACGCATCAGTGATGAAATCAACTATCTTCCACCGACCGACACTCCAAACATCTAATCATCAGCGATGCAATCAACTAACTTCCGCCGATTGCCAATGGGTCCAACACTTAGACAAATTTTTGAAAATTTTCTTCTTCCTCGTCTGCATCGATGCCTTCATTCTCTAATTTTCTCCACTGTTTCAATGGTCTTCAAGGGATCTCCACCGATGTATCAGCACTTTCAAATTCTAAATTTTTTCAATCAAATTGAATAAATTCCACCGACGATTTCCATACTTAAGAATTTTTGACGAAACTTCCTTTATTCTTTCGTCAAGTCGGTACTTTTATCACCTATTTTACGCCTACGTATCAGTGCTATCATCTTCTATCTGTCGGCGATCGGATCTGTTATGTCATTGAATGGGTAGTCTCTTAAGTGACCGCAACTGTGGTTCTTCATCATTGAACTTTTTTCGATATTCATCGGCGACCAATACCACTAACATTTTCCGATGGTCGATGATCTCGTGCCTTAGGGAAATTTTTGAATTTTCTTCTTGCATTGGCTCTTCCTTCAACTAATGTTCACCGATCCACTTCATTAATCCTTGGTGATCTCAACAAATATTCATCGGCGATGTCAACAGCTATTCATCAGTGATGTCAACAACTACTCTTTTCCAATCGCCGATGATCCTATTCCTTAGAAAATTTTCAAAAATTTTCTTTTGCGTCGGCTGTTGGAACGACTTTCCTCTTCAGCATCGGTAGTTGGGGACTCTATCTGTCAGAAGGATAGTCCTCTAGCCATCAGCAATGGTGGCGTACAATCAGCCTTTCTCTTCTGATGTAGTCACCAAAATTTTCACCGTGTCGGCAACTTGATCATCTAGGCATCAGTGATGCGATTAACTAATCATCGTCGATCACCAATGATTCCACCACTTTGAAATTTTTTTGAAATTTCTCTCTGCTATGGGTGAGCTTTATACTAACACTTCCATGGTGTCGGAGGACCTTCGCATTTAGTCCTCTGATGGGATGATGGGCAACGAACGCAATTCCTTCCACAATTTTATTCCAATTTCCATACATCGGGTGACTTTCAGACTATCTTTTCCACTGCATCAAAAGAACTTCACACTAAGTTTTTCGATGAGATGACAATTCTGGCACTTAGAAAAATTTTGTGAATTTTCCTGTCATTCACCCATTTCCTCCTGGTTCTTCCTGGGCAGTATGCAAATTGCCTCTATTGACTGATCTTTCATGGCCCCCTGAGGCCCAAATGCTACAACATAATCTCTGTCACTACATCTTCACGGCCCATTCAAGCCCATGTTGAAACCAGAGCTCTAATACCATGTTGTAATTCCCCTATCCCTTTGACCAGCAAAGAGGACACTACCAAACAAACAAAAACCTCTGAGCAAATATCCCCATGAACATGAACAGGCATATAATGCAGAAATAAAAAGCTTAAAACATAAAACATAATCAAATGCATAATCCTGCATATACATAGCGGAAGCAAACATAAATTCATTCAATCATACCACATTTTCATCATATTCATTAATCAGTAAATATAAATGCAGAGATGGAATAGTTAAGAATTCTTATCTCAAAAATAATTCGTCTCGCAACCAGCTACGTCACAGCAATGTTCCACCCAACCATAGGCCAGCGTGCTCATCAATCTCTCACCAACACTGCCACCCCTGAGTTGGGAATGATTCAACAAGGTATAAGGGTCAAGTAGGCTTACACATACCCAAGGTACACAAATCGGCCAAGCCCACACAGTAGGGTTTATCAAGCTGTCAAGGAGCTAGGAAAGGCTAAATGCTAAGCTAGTGGTCTCAATGGAGAGCTAGGGATGCCTATACCAGAGCTAACCTAACTTCTAATACATCCACACACCCAACACCAGGAATTAGTCCTTTGTCTACTTCATGGTCCTGTTGAGGCCTGGAAAATCGCAGGTGGCAACAGTAAAGGATTCTCCCCAATCAGCGTTCCCAACTAGCCCGCTAACTGTTTGGTATAGGGAATCCGTCCGGTTTGCGGTCCGGCCACCGTAGGTCAAAGTAACAACGAGGGTTTACCGGTTGCGGCCCGGTCCACCGGAATTTGTATTTTTGACTTAAAAAATGCAATGCACATGCCTATCTAAACCATGCAGGGTGATAAGGATGCCGGGAACCACACCATGTGCTGCGCAGGTTCTTACCTCTCGTCTTATGTTCGCTACACCTAAATCACATATGCAATTATGAAACCAAGATAACTAACTATCTATCCCCGGGGAGCCAGAAGATCATTATTAGTGAGTAATGTACCACTTTCATGTATGTTAAACTAGATTACAGATAGCTGCTATTTACGTTTACAATACATGAATGAGAAGATATTCTAACAACCAACTAGCCAATTGTTATATACAAACACATGCATTACTCTAAGTGAAATTTCCATAAATAAAATCAGAAATTATTCAACCAGACATAGGTCATAAAGTTAGAACAATCTCACGATTCACAGACACAAGTTGAAAAAACAAAGTAATTCATCTTTCCACCGTCCATGGTACAACATTTGGAACACTTCACGGTCCTTTCTCCAACAGGCAAACCAAACTCTTTATTGCAAAATGAAATAGTTCTTCTTACAACAAGTCTTCCAGTCTAACTAGGAAAAAAGCCCCTTTTCTTTGTCTCTCTTCCCTAGTTTTATACAAAAAACAAAAATGCTTGGGTTGCCCAAAGTGACCTTTGGGCTCCCCAACGCTCCAATTTCTCTCTACCCTTTACAAAATATGACATTCTACAAAATTTGACCAATCCTTCTTATTTGGAGGGGCCCGCTTGGTCTTCCAAAAACTTTCTCCATGCTACTGTCTCCTTGGCGAGTCCTTCAAACGATTGGGGTTCTAGGAATTGTATATTTAGCTCGTACTTATCTGCTTGCTTCTGAATGGCTTCTATCCTGGCCTTGTTCAGCCGCACCTGTTCCTCCAAGAGCTGTACACTAATAGCGGGATGTCCAATTTCATTTCTTAGGATTGGCTCATCGAGGGCTATGATGCATTGGACCTTGGCTTCTCCTTCCTGATGCCTTGTCTGTAACATCCCTGTAAATGTATCATGATCAGGGAATTCGGGTAACCTATGCTCAGCTTCCACTTGACAGCGATTGTAGGTGACAAGAGCTCTTCTAAAGAACTCTGTACATGCTCCCTTCGTTTTCTTAACTGTCTTTTGAAAGTCCTTTGCAGCAATAATAGCAAATTCGATCAGGTCATGGTCCCGCTTTAAAGTTTGCCGATCCTTAACTGGTAGCCCAGCTGGGACTTCTTGATCATCTTCTGCTCTGATAATCCTTGAAGTCAGCACCTCCAGGATGTCTTGCGATCTGTCTACGAAATAAGATGCTGTATTCAACAACTCATCTAGCCTGCTATCAATTTGCAGGACTTTACACCTTTCTTCTTCCAGTTCCATTTGCAATTGCAGCATCCTAGCCTTCCGAGCCAGGATGTGTTCTCTGACTGGCTGCATATCCACTTGCTGCTCCTTGGCTGCCTCCAGCTGCTCTTGCAGATCTTTAACATATAAGGTATTGGATTCATAGATGTCTTTCTGCTGCTCTGTCAGCTCTTCTATCTTTGTTTTCATTTGTTCCCTTTCATCCTTTAAGCCCTGAATTTCTTGATGTGCCTTATCCAAGGCTTCTTGAGTCGTCTCTTTTGCTTGGGCTTCCTGCTGAATAGCATGAATTTCATGCTTTGTGGCCTCCATCTCCCTAAGTACCTGCTCGTACTTTCTTTTTAATCTGTTACCATCCTCTCTTTCTTTCCTGAGAGTGT
>LPNX010934679.1:877451-934411 GCA_001517045.1 Pseudotsuga menziesii | reverse complement strand
AAATCTTCCTGTAATGCGAAACATCATGATATGAAGCCATCCAGATTTTGAAAATGTTAAGAAGTAGTTTATTCTTTCTCTATTTGTATATGTGGCTACAATAGTATCAGTCATAGGTTCTTTATATTTCAGAATTTGACCTAGTTATGCAATCTGTTGAGCTTACGCTATCATCTTATAAGTGTAACATATATATGCATAACCAACCTACATTAGGATTATTGAATTAACAGCACAAAACTCAACCCATCTCTGCAATATAACTAATCATAAATGCTACAGGATATACTTCATCAAATGGTCTGCCATCGAGCCTAATCAATATATAAATTTATAACAATGACATCAAGCAATGTAAATGCAAAACTGACATGATTATCCTGCAAACTTAAACCAACCCTAGCAAGAATAAGAATAGCACAGCCTAAGCCGCTCGCGGCCATGACCATTACATTGGTGCGGTCATTAAATACGGGCACCCACGACAATCCTTCGCGCAGAGGGCACCAATCAGCGCCATTGCTCATTATACCGTAAAGCTTCGAATAATGACCGCGGCACGGCCCTAGGGCTTCACGGTGGCCAGCGATGGCGAACGCGCAATGCGAAGGCTACGACTAGGGCTCGCAGAAGAGGAAAACAAACGGCCGGACATCTATCATGGACAAATTGTGAAAAATCCCCTCCCCCAAACGCTTCAAAATCCACATCGCACCAAGAAATAACCAGGTGCAGGCGGCATAACGACCGCCTGCACCTTGTCTTCCCCCTTTTTTCTATGGATGAACCAAAACATGGAGGTAGATGAAACTCGGATTTATAAAAGGGAAAAAAACCCAATCCCTCCAACGGCCAAAAACTATTCCCCCCAAAAGATATGACGCGGGGGCAACTGCTGGGGAGAACAGAACTACCAACCCTAGCCGCGGGTAGAGAAGAAACCGTTTACGAATAACGACAACAACAGGCCATAAAAACTTCATTATTTTCACCCCAAGTAACCCACTCAAACTTTGAAAAGAAGGGCTTAAGCTCCTACCTGGTAGGATTGCACGAATGAACCGGTGACAGTGATGGAGTCCTTGACCAACAGCTGGACGCAGATACCGGTACGAAGCTCCACACAACTCGCTAGCTCAACAATGCGACAGCTCGAACGCGATAAAACAATAAAAAAAACAACCACGCGCCCCATATATATAAAAAAACTAGCACGTGCGACGAGTCAGATCAGTCGGGCCAGAAAGGAAAGTCTCAGCGGGCGGCTCAACTTATCTACGCCCGCAACGGCGGGACATCCTCTTTACTCCACCACCCGCATCACCAAACAAAGGCATACGCTTTAACACGAGGTCGGGTGGCAACGGATTCATTTGTCGGGCGATCAGGAGTTTGGCGACCTCCGCAACGGCGGGTGCATCGCGGAAGCCAATATTCTCCATGACGCCGACAACGAAGTCGGCCATAAACCGTAACTCTCCATCTTTCTTTGGACCGCAACGGCGGCAAGGGCAGAATTCGTCCCCCTCCAACACGATATTAAGAATGCGCCCGCAACTGCTATATGACAACCAAGATAGGAGGCAGGCCCGCAACGGCGGGGTGGACAAACAGCCGGGTTCCTGCAGCCACCCGCAATGACGGGGTGAGAAACAAAGGTCGGGTTTCGAAAGCCGCCCGCAACGGCGGAGCAGAGAACGAAAATAAGGTTTCGGACGCCACCCACAACGGCGGGGCATAAAATATAGAGATGAGTTGAAAAGGACCCGCAACGGCGGATCGGCCAAAGAAGGAACCTCCCGATCCAAGAAGATTTTGCAATGAATACTTTAAGGGTTATGCAAAAAACAAGTAGAAACTCAATTTAAAAATGAAAACATTGAGAAACCAGCCAAGTGAAAGCACTCAAATTCCATGAAGGTACTTCGAAATCCATAAGTTGAACTCAAAAGGCTGAAAACAAGAAAAGGACTGAACTAATCCAAAGCAAAGGAGGGTCCAAATTTTTTTTTAGAAATTTGGGAGAACTGTTGCAGCTGCAACAGGTCCCTCAGGCCCTAACTTCCCTTTCCAATACACTTCAAGGGTTGTGGAGAAGAAATCCAATAGTCTAACTCTGTTTGAGTGGCTCCAAACACCAGTTTTCTCAAGCATACCCAGCCTCTAATCCTACTCTCAACAGTTTGAAGACCAACCACTACATACTGCAGTAAAACAATCAGTTCACAGCTCTATGAAGGAAACCAAAGGAAACAGGGTGACAACTCAAGGATGGTGAACATGGCTCAAGTCAATCAAGGTGAGTCAGAGTTGTTCTTGGCCCTAGCATGGCCAAAACAACCTAGCCGCACCCAACAGAAGATTACATTCATAGCAACAACAACATGGGGGAAAACTAAAACAAGCCATGAATAGTGGATGGGAAACCACAACAAACCACCAAACCAGGAAAAGAACCACAGTCTCGGCTCAATGATGAAGTGATGAAAACATTACACAGTCCCAAAACAAGAGAGAATTCTGATTCTCAATCTTGGACAAGGGAAAAAACAAGTACGCAGACCACAAAACCGTGAGAGTAACACACATACACACAGTTCAATAATTTAAACTGGGTCAAACCCTTTGAGTGAATGAAGGAAGAACAGAACAATCCGCTGTGGGAGGAAAAATAGATCCACCGACCAGCAGTCGGCGAGAGAGGGGAGAACAGAGCAGACCCCTATGACTCCTGCATGAGATGAATAAGCGATCGAGATTCCCCAAATGGTTCCTGCGTGGGGAAGCAACCAACCTGCATGTGTATGAGTAAGACCAAAACCATGAGTGGAAGACTGGGAGAGTGGTGACCGTTCCCCTGCCCTATGCATGAGGAAGAGCAAGCTCACTAGTGGATTGTATGTGGGGCAAAGACGGGCAGTCCTGCCACCCACCACTCCCCAACCATAACTGCTCCCAACTAATCAAACAACAAAATTTTAGTGGGTGTTCAACACATGGAAAACTCCCAATGGCCCCCATGGGTTATACAACCCCCCCTTAACCTTAGGAATCATGCCCTTTTCATTTAACGTTGCACCTTCATAGCTGGATGTAGGTTTATTTTAATTAATGTACATATTTACATGATGCCCAACTATAATGTGCCAAATAGCACAATATACCATCGGCAACGATCCCTATCACTGAAACATACACAACCAAATCTATGGTGGGGATTTTTCCTTTAGCTCCACACCATGATTAATTACAAAATATACATTATGTATCTTTTAATGAAAATGAGGTCAAAACCGGGGTATTACACCAGAGATTGCCTCTTGTAATTCTAGATTGACAGTTAGACAACACTAGTTTGTTGATCGTCCAACATTCACCTTGGACAAAAGTCCTTATCTTGTTGAATCATACTAGAAGGGGGTTTCTACAGATGGAGAAATCAGAGGAGGAAGGATTGAGAAGGGTTTTCAGAAGGAAGGAGGCCTGAGAGAAGAATGGAAGAGGGAAGTGTGGGAGGCATGGGAGCCTCCCGAACTCCTGAACCAAATAGTCTAAATATCATAGATATCCCAATTAATATGGATCTGAATAATGTGAAGAAACCAATGGTTAGGAAACTAGGGAAGTGCATGCCTAAAGCAGCCATGATTCCAACCATGCAGGTGAAATCACCTAAGATCCAGGAAAATATCCGATTCATTCAAGATCATGCGCTAATAGGGAAGTTTGTGGGTCTTCAACTGTCAAAACAAATACCTGGTATGGTGGATCAATACGACAGGGAAACTGACGAGGCACTATGATCTCCAACTGGGATCAAAAGGGTTTTTCACCATTTGCCTCCTAAATCTAGAAGATCGAAATAGGATCCTGGATGGAGGTTCACATTTATTCTACTCTGCTAGCCTTTTCTTGTGACCCTGGAAGGAGAAGTTTCATCTGGACAAGGAATATATGAATGTTTCTCCTATTTGGATCATATTGTATTCGTTGTTGGGTGAGTACTGGGATATGGAGATTTTGGAAGATCTAGCAAATACCCTGGGGAAATTTGTAAAGATATCAGAACAAACCAGGGATCAAAGGTACATGACATATGTAAGGATATGCATTTACATGGATCTATATAGAAGCAATCCAAATGTCATGGAATGATGAGGAATGGATCCAAACCCTAGACTATGAGCACATCCCCTTTTGATTCCAAAGGTTCCATGAATACGAGCATCTCTTCGTATATTTCCCCATGAGTAGCCCAAAGGCTGATGGGGCAAGAAAGGAGGAAGAACATAAGGATAAGGGTTTCACAAAGTCCCCGTCTCATAAAAGAGGAGGGAAAAAGAAGGAGAGTCAAGAGGATCAATGGAACAAAACACCCCAGACGATGCTAGAACAAAATGGTCCTATGGAAGAGGAATTGAATCAAGGAAAGTGGAATGAAGAGTATTGGGAGACAGGGGATGAAGAGGAGGATATGGACATTGGAGACCTAGATCTATAAGGGATTGAGAAGGTGTGCACAGACGTAGAGAAAGGTTGTGTTCCCTAAGAACAAGTAGTATTGTTAAAGGAGGCCATTCTTTAGGACTAGGCCTCAAAACAACTGGGGATAAGCTCAAGATCTCATAATGAGACTAAAAGGAAATTCAAAGAACCTACCAAGAAGGATGGGAAAAAATTGAATAATGAGAGAGTTGCAGAAGTGGAAAGGAAGTTAGTAGAATCGGGACAATACCCAACAATAAATACAAACTTAGGTCTTTAGTTCCACAATGAATATTATATCATGGAATATCCAGGGCCTGAACAACCCACGAAAGGTAAGAAAACTAAGTAAGAAGACCAAGAGACAAAACCTGACAATTTTCTTCCTTCAAGAAACAAAGTTCCTGGGAAAGAGAATCGAGGAGGTTAGCAAGAAAATTTGGAAGGGGAATGAGGGAATGGGAATCGATGTCAAAGGATTTACGGGAGGCCTAGGCATCATGTGGGATCCTTCTAGGGTGTCCCTGGGAGGCTTCTAGGGTAGCATATTTCTTTTATCTACAAAATTTAAAGTGATTGGTTTCCCGGTGGAAGGCATGATCACGAATGTTTATGGTCCCCATAATCGAGGGGAAAAAGAGACTTCCTCACAGCCCTCCGAAGGGTCAATCAATGCAGGCCCAATGGTCACTAGGTTTTAGGAGGCGAATTTAATCTCATTATGTTTTTAGAGGAGAATAAAGGTGGTTAAAAAATACTGGAGGAAGAGTGTGAGGTTTTCAGGGATACCATTGAGGACCTTTCACTGGTTGACATCATTCTAGTCAAAGGATGGTTCACATGGAATAATAAAAGAGTGGGGGGAAATCATATAGCTTACAGGGTTGATAGGTTCATGTTCTTAGATTCAGTCATGGATTCGAGAAGTTAAATCCATTCAACTACCCTCCCAGGAGTTGGTTCAGACCACTATCCCATAGCATTAATCTAGAGTGGGTTAGGATCCCAATTCAAAAAGTCGTTCAGATTTGAACAATTCTGGTTAGACCACCCGAGTTTTGACGAAAAGATCAAAACTTGGTGGGAGGAGTTGAGTGATGAAGGAGGCATGAGTATGTGTTAGAAACAGAACTACAGAGTAATAATAAGTATACAGTTAAATCATTAAACAAGATGAAAAACACATTAAATACATGTAGAGAGACACATATATAACTTGGTTCACCAAAACGATGGGCTACGCCCACACATAAATTTTCAGTCCTTTTATTACCTTCAAGAAAGATGAAGGGATACAACCTGCAGCAATACCATTGCACTTCCTCTTCATGCTCTCACATTCTCTCTCATACAATCACAAAGATTGCTTACAATGCTACAATACAATACAATACATAGTCGTATTGCAATGCTTCTCATTTATAGGGGAAATAACATGGGAAAATACTACGGTTAACCTAATACCATGAGTTCACAAAAGTGTGTTGATGTATTTGTAGCTTCGGAATGATTCACTTGTATATTTTATGTATTGTACCCCGATGTTTATTCCGAGAAGTATTTGTAATGTAATTGAGTCATGTCATACCCCGATGTTCCTATCGGGAGATTCAATAATGCAAATAAGTCATGTAAAGTCATAGTGGGTAACCCTCCTTATTGTTCAAGGGTTAAAGTCCCCATATTTGTGGGGCACTAGGGTTATTAGACTCTCCTAAAGAATTCGGCCCTAGGTGAGTTAATGTAAGCCAGGTCATTAGTACCCCAGTTGTGGTTACTCGAGCCTACATAACTGATTTAGGATTACTTGAGCCTACATAATAGAGTTAAAGGTTAAGTGAATGAAAGAATATAAATAGAGAGTGAGACTCTCTATTTATCACACACACACTCACTCAACTCGGGCGCATGAATGAGGGAGGAGAAGCTGGGATTAGAGAAAGAGACAACTGTTGTTGGAGAACATCTTTATGTTTTTGGGTTTTACTTTTTCTATTGCTGCTCATTTAATCTCTGAGGAATTTCCAAGGTTTTCTCCTTTATGGTTTCCCCGAGGAAAATTCTTTGTGTCTCTTGTCTTTTGTGATTATTGTTGTGCATGTTATTCTCTCAGATAAGATCCTAAGATCATATTGCTTAAATGATAAAAATATAACATGGTATCAGAGCTAACCTGAGAAGAAGACAATATGCAGCTACAGAATCTAGGGATTCTTAATTTTTGGGTCTCTCTCCATAATCCATCAGCAAAAGGATGCTAGGCTGACTTTCCATTGAAGGGCGCATTTTTCTGTCGAAGCGGAATTTGATTCCGGGCACTTTTAGTTTTTGCTGTAGGAAATTAGTGCTTTTCGCAGAAGATGAATTTTTGAGTGAGCTTGGCATAGGATTACTCTCATCATAAAAAACAAATTTTAGAGACCTGGGTCAAGATTTTTGGTTGGGTAAAACTCTAGGAAAGTCAAACCCTAGTTTGACCTCGGGCCTGAAAAACCCTAAAATACTAAAAATGATAGTTTTGGTAGATTCACTATATCTCTATATTGGAGAAGGATAAAGTGCTAAAAGTTTCATAGGTTGAAAATAAATTCCTGATCTACATTGTATACAAGTTTCAGCCTCTGATTCGCTATATTCTAGGAGATATGATTCCTCCAAGTTAGGGTTTTAGCCACTCCAAGGATTCCCCCCCAAACAGGACACCCGGGGAGAATTGCTATATCTCAGGATACGAAGGTCCAAATGAAATTTCTCATGTTACATAAAGGAAATGGATTTTACTATATGTGGTAAACATTTCATACCTAGAATATGAAATAGTGACATGTGGAAGTTTGTACAACTTCGCTATGTTGAACAGTCCTGAAACAGGTCACCTTGGGAAAACGCTCTTAAGTCCCAATTGGTGAAACCAATTCTAATGAAACCTATGGTGTTCGAACAAGGATAGTCGAGGATACATAAGTACAAAATTTTAGACAGCTAAGAGTAGTACTTTCCTAGATACCGCAGAAACAGTATCAGGAATTTATGTAGAAGAAATTGGTAAACTAGGGCTTCCTGTTCTGGGAGATTCCCTCCACTGTTTTCAAAAATGAAGTACATTGGATAGATTACCTTGAAGAGGTATATATTTCTATCCAATAAGAGATGAAATATTCCAAGTTTTTAAAAATATGTTTTCTCTGATAAACACTAGATCAGCCAGCCCCGGAACTAGGATGGACACCTCAAATTGGTAAGATCTAATATTTTGCTATTTACAGTTGAGGTTCTCATTTAAAGATGACTAATCACACCAGCTTGATGACAAGTTTGGTGAGGCTGGAAAATTCCAAGCATCAAAGTATAGGATGTCACTAGTTCTTAAAGGAAATGAATTGGACACCTACATAAGTAGAGAGGTTCCAGTTCCAGAGGGAGATGAGGCTAAAGGCCTTACACAAGAAGAACTTGGTCAAGGCCAAGAAGATCATTTCTTATTCAATAATGGATCACCTTATACCACAAGTGTCTTCCCTAAAGACACTGAAAGAGATGTTTGATTCCTTGACCAAGCTATTTGAAGGGAATAACATAAATCAGAATATGACTTTGAGAAAATAGTTGAAGAATGTGAAGATCTAGAATGCAGAGACCATACAGTCATACTTTATGAGGGTCTCTCAAATCAAAGAACAACTTGTAACAATAGAAGAAGAAGTGGTGATAGCCACCTTGAATAGCCTCCCAGGATCATGGGATTCATTCATTCGAGGAATGTGTGCCAGAAGGAAGTGATTAATTTCAGTAGACTCTGGGAAGAGTGCACAGAAGAAGAAGCTCAACTCATAATAAGAGAAAGAGAAGATGAGAGCAACTGAAGATCAAGTGCGCACGATTCAAAGAAGATCCCTCAATCGATGAGGAATATGAAGAACTCAATTCTTGAAAAAAAATTTATCCACCTTAGCATCTGGATAAGAAATGAGGATGTCATGAATGAAGAAGATGATGAAGTTGAAGACTCAATAAGGAGTCTACCAACGAAACGAATAAAGATAAGTGAGTCAATTGTCATTTCATGATATTGTTTTGTTATGAATTTGTTTATATTCAGTTGATGTATTATGCATGATAGAATGTTTGCATTAATGATAGTATACTACTAATATGCATGTGATGGGTAAGTAGTTCATGGTGCTATAAAAATATCCAATTCTACTTATCTAGAATGAAACCTCTTTGCTGACATATTGGATTAGTGCACAATCTCAATGTTGTCCTGGTAGAGATGGAAGGCATCTAGAAAGTTTCCATGAGATATGGATGAATGTTGCATTGGCTAAAATAGTTGCATGATCATATATTTATGCATAAGAATTTTCCGTTATGAATATTCCTAATGAAATGTTTCTAACCATACAAATGCATTTGACTTATAGGAAAGATTGCATATAAATGCTTACAAGAAAAGAAGGATGAGACTTGTTCCGAAGAACAAGTGACGACAGTTCAAGATTCACTCTAATAATCCAAAATGAAGAATGATGTCTAGGATGCAGTATCGAGACCTGAAGGGAAGTTTGTAGTTTCATCATGCAGTAGATGGAAACATCGTGGGATACAAGGCAAGATTTGTAGCACGAGGCTTCTCACATAAAGAAGGCATAGACTACGATGAGACATTTGCATCCAGTGGGAGTTGAGGCACATGACAGGTAGACTCATGTGTGCAAATTAAAGAAGACCTTATGTGAGCTCAGAAGACACCCATGGGATAAAATATACATGAGGATATTGAAGATTACCTAGAGTGATGAAGATCTTAACCTTTTCTACAAGTTGAAGATGGAAGCGTATAGAGTATGACAAGCTCACAGATGGGTGTGAGAAGAAATTTTGAAAAGGTTCAAGATAGAGGATCTTGGTATCCAGTGACCCTAGATGGATATATAGAATATTAGTAGCAGAGGAAGCTACTTGTCACTCCAGTACAAAATGTTTCAGTGCATAGAGTATGGAAGACAGAGGGAGAATGATTCTATGCTTTAGAGGGAGTGACTGTAGAAGATCCCGAGGTTCGACATGGTATGACAAGATGGACATATTACTGATGACTCTAGGCTTTACTGAGAGTAAATCAGATTCCAACCTTTGCTTCAAGGTTGAAGGTGGAAGACCAGTGATGCTCATGTTATATGTCGATGACTTGTTATTGACAGAAAAGAGGAACTCATTAAAGTTGCAAGAAGGAGACTTTCTTTCGAGTTCAAGATGAAGGACTTGGGGATGATGCACTACATTCTAGGTATGGAGGTGTGGACAAGGGAAGCATGCAGTAGAGATCCTGAAGAGGTTCAGGATGATGGACTACATGACCACACCTATAGCATCGAACCTGAAGCTATTGAGTGTTGCTTCATCAAAGTCGGTTGATTCCATGATGTATCGTCAGATGATTTGTTCCTTGATGTACCTGATGAATACGAGACCAGATACTTGCTTTGCTGTGAACACATTAACACATGTTCACCTGTTTGTTGCAAAGCATGCAGTGAGGTACCTAAAGGGTACACTTGAGTACGGGCTCATGTATGATATGAATCTGAAGATTAACCCGAAGGTTTATGTGGATTTGGATTGGGAAAACAGTGCCATTGATAGGAAGAGTACTTCTTGGTGTAGCAAGAAGCAGTCATGCATGGCACTGAATACAGTCGAGGAAAAAGATGTTGCCACTTGATATTTGGGAGGTATTATGTTTCTTTTGAAAACTACTACTTGATTTGATTGATATGAATTGCATTTTTGTATGATGCAGAGAGGAGCAGTGAAGCTCAAGTATGTGATTCGGATCAAGATCTCTCGAAAGAGGGAGTTCTAGCATAGCTGATGAGATAGGTTGTCTGAGCATAAAATCCTGGCAAAGCTCGTGGGTGGCTCAGACGTAAGCAGACCTATAGGTTGTCCTCGAATGTAATTGGTCCCGGTGAAGCTCATGGGTTATCCTTGGATGTAATCAGCCCTAATATTATTCTATGCTATAAATGGTTAGAGTGAAGTTCGATTACTTTAGAGAGAAGCTTGGCGTTCTCTATATCGAGGTTCCTTCCAAGGGGAAGCGATGAGTCTGTGAGCCCTTCTAAAATGGTGAGAGGATTGGTTCCTTCCATGGTCAGATATAAGTGTTGTGTCCCTTCTAACATGGTGGAAGCCTGAGCTTCACATGGTCAAATGCAAGTGAAGAGATGCTTTGACGTGATTGTGGGTTATGTTACCACATGATCAGTGTAGAGCCATTCTGATGTGATTGAGGGATGTGTTCCCACATGATTAGATATAAGTGATGAAGTCCATTCTTTGGGATAATAGAGGCACCTGGTTAGTTACCAGGAATCCTCAACCTAGAGCTGAGAGCCATTCTGATATGACTATGGGATGTGTTCCCACATGATAAGATATAAGTTTTGGAGAGATTCTGATATGACTATTGGATGTGTTCCCACATGATCAAATATAAGTACAGGATCCATTTTGATGTGACTATGGGATGTGTTCCCACATGATCGGATGTAAGTGCAGAGCCCTTCTGACATGTATGTTGGATCGGTTCCTCGCATGGGAAGATGTAAGTGCATAGCCTTTCTGACATGTATGTTGGATCGGTTCCTCACATGGGAAGATGTAAGTGCAAATCCATTTCGACATGTATGTTGGATTGGTTCCTCGCATGGTTGAATGTAAGTGCAGAGACCTTTCGACATGTATGTTGTATTGGTTCCTCACATGGTCAAATGTAAGTGCAGAGCATTTCTAACATGAATGTTGGATTGGTTCCTCTAATGGTCAGATGTGAGTACTAGGCATTTCTGACATGGTTGTTGGATGTGTTCCTCCCATGGTCAGATGTGAGTGTTGGGCATGCCTTTCTGACATGTATGTTGGATGTGTTCCTCGCATAGTTAGATGTAAGTGCTAGGTGGGCCATTTTGACTTAGGGTCAGGTATAAGTGCTAAAGAAGACCTACATGGAGGATAGGCCTACAACCAGCATGAAAAAGGGTTGGCTCTGTAGAACTTCCTATGACAAGAAGAATCAAAAGATAGCACCTTTGATCGATATAGAAGAAGCAGTGATGATGATGATCCAATGATGATGATCCAGCAGTGATGATCCAAATTGAGTGATGATCTAGATCTAGTGATGATGACCTAGTGATGATCTAGATCCAGTGATGATCCAGATCTAGTGATGATCCATATCTAGTAATGAATATGACTTAAAGATAAAGATAACTTGATGATGATCCAGATGATACAAAGAAGAAGACATGTGCTGATAAATTGTGTCGAGAGAATACCTTCCTAGTTAAGAGGGAGTGTTGATGTATTTGTAACTTTGGATTGTATTCACTTGTATATTTTATGTATTGTACCTGAATGTTTATTCCGGGAAGTATCTGTAATGTAATTGAGTCATGTCATACCCCGATGTTCCTATCAGGAGATTCAATAATGTAAACAAGTCATGTGAAGTCATAGTGGGTAACCCTCCTTATTTTTCAAGGGTTAAAGTCCCCATAATTGTGGTGAACTAGGGTTATTATACTCTCCTAGAGATTTCGACCCTAGGTGAGTTAATGTAGGTCGGGTCATTAGTACCCTGGTTGTGGTTACTCGATCCTACATAACTTATTTAGGATCACTCAATCCTACATAACATAGTTAAAGGTTAAGTGAACGAAAGAATATAAATAGAGAGTGAGACTCTCTATTTATCACACACACTCTCACTCAACTGGGGCGCATGAGTGAGAGAGGAGAAGCTGGTATCAGAGAAAGAGACAACTGCTATCAGAGATCATCTTTATGTTTTTAGGTTTTAATTTTTCTATTGGTGCTCATTCTATCTTTGAAGAAGTTGCGGGGTTTTCTCCTTTATGGTTTCCCTGAGGAAAATTCTTTGTGTCTCTTATCTCTTGTGATTATTGCTGTGCATGTTATTCTCTCAGATAAGATCCTAAGATCATATTTCTTAAATGATAAAAATATAACAAAGTGTTGTCCAAAAAATGTCCCAGATGACACTGGAACAAAATGGTCCTATGGAAGAGGAAATGAATCAATGAAAGAAGAATGAAGAAGATCAGGAGATAAAAGACGAAGCATAGGATATGGACATTGGAGAGCTAGATCTACAAGGGATTGAGAAGGAATCCACAGGCATATATAAAGGCTATGTTCCACAAGAACAAGTAATATTGTTGAAGGAGGAAATTCTTCAAGCCTTAGCCTTAAAACAATTGGGGATAAGTTCGAGATCTCAGAAGGAGACTAAAAGGAAATTCGAAGAACCTGCTAAGAAGGCTAGGTGAAAATTGAATAATTAGAGAGTTGTAGAAGTGGGAAGGAAGTTAGTAGAATCGGGACAATACCCAATGATAAAGAGGGCCTTATGCCTTTAGTTCCACAATGAATACTTTATCATGGAATATTCGGGGCTTGAACAACGTACAAAAGGTAAGAACACTAAGTTATAAGATCAAGAGACAAAACCCGACAATTGTCTTCCTTCAGGAAATAGAGTGCCCAGAAAAGAGAATTGAGGAGGTTAGCAAGAAAATTTGGTAGGGGAGTGAGGGAATGGGAATCAATGTTAGAGGATTTGTGGGAGGCATAGGGATCATGTGGGATCCTTCTAGGGTGTCCTGGGAGGATTCTAGGGTAACATATGTCTTTTATTTGAAAAATTTAAAGTGGTTGATTTCCTAGTGGAAGGCATGATCATAAATGTTTATGGTCCCCACAATCCAGGAGGGAAAATAGGCTTCCTCACATCCCTTCGAAGGGTCAAGGATGGTTCAAATGGAATAATAAATGAGGACCTTGCACTGGTTGAAATCATTCTAGGGGAAGGATGGTTGACATGCAATAATAAAAGAGAGGGGGGGAATCATATAGCTTCTAGGGTTGATAGGTTCCTGATCTTAGATTCATTCATGTATTCAGGAAGTGAAATCCATTCATCTACCCTCCCAGGAGTTGGCTCGAACCACTGGCCCATAGAGTTAATGTGGAGTGGGTCGATATGCCAATTCAAAAATTTGTCCATATTGGAACAATTCTGGTTAGAACACCCTGGTTTTGATGAAAAGATCAAAACTTGGTGGGAAGGATGAGTGAAGAAGGATTCCCAAGTATGTGTTAGAAATAAGACCACAAAGAATTAAAATTTATACAACTAAATCATTAAACAAGATGCAAAACACATTAAACACATTACAGAGATGACACATATATAATGTGGTTTACCCAAACAATGGGTTACATCCACATAGAAATTGCCAGTCCTTTTATTACCTTCCAGAAACATGAAGGGATACAACCTGCAGCAATACTGATGCACTTCCTCTTCATGCTCTCACAGTCTCTCACACAATCACAGAGATTGTTTACAATGCTACAATACAATATAATACACATTCATATTACAATGCTTTTATTTTATAGGGGAAATACCATTGGAAAATACTAGGGTTCACCCAATACCATGGGTCCACAATACTATTGGCCAACAAACACCCCAGATGACGTTGTAACAAAATGGTCCTATTGAAGAGGAATTGAATCTAGGAAAGGAAATGAAGAAGATTACGAGATAGGAGACGAAGCAGAGGATATGGTCATTGGAGACCTAGATCTGTAAGGGATTGAGAATCATTGCACAAATGTAGAGAAAGGATATGTTCCACAAGAACAAGTAATTGTTTTGAAGGAGGCCATTCTTCAGGCCCAAGACTCAAAACAATTGGGGATAAGCTTGGGATCTCACAAGGAGACTAAAAGGAAATTCGAAGAAGCTGCCAAGAAGGCTCGGTGAAAATCAAATAAGTAGAGCAATGGTAGTTATAAATTTAAATCATTAATAAAGATGAAAAACACATTAAACACATTACAGAGAGACACAAATATAAGGTGGTTCACCCAAACAATGGGCGACATCCACACAGAAATTGCCAGTCCTTTTATTACCTTCCATAAAGATGAAGGGATACAACCTGCAGCAATACCGCTACACTTCCTCTTCACGCTCTCGCAGTCTCTCTCACACAATCACAAAGATTGTTTACAATTCTAAAATACAGTACAATACATAGCCGTATTACAATGCTTATCTTTTATAGGGGAAATACCATAGGAAAATGCTACGATTAATCCAATACCATGGGTCTACAAACTGTTGGCCAACAAACATCCCAGAAAATGCTAGAACAAAATGGTCCTATGGAAGAGGTATTGAATCAAGGAAATAGACAAAAGAATATTGGGAGATAGGAGACGAAGCGTAGGCTATGGACATTGGACACCTAGATCTGGAAGGGATTGAGAAGACTTGCATAAACTGAAGAATATTGGAAAATACTGGAGGAAGAGTGTGAGGTTTTCAGGGATACCATTGAGGACCTTGTTGTTAGGATTATTAATCCTCCCTTGTCCAAATTTGGTCATATGTCTAAATCAGGAGTCATGTCTAAATCGGGAGTCCATCCAGTCTATTTAAAGTCATTAGCACCATTGGTTAAACTTGACCTAATTGGGGCACATGTTTCAGTTACCAAAGTGTGGGGAACACTAATTGAGGCTCACTGCCACTTATTGCACTTGATTGCATAAGTTTAGGAGTCTCCTAGATCAATCCCTACAATTTAGGAAGCAACTAGGAGTGCCAAAACCAACCAAGGTCAGTTAACTTCAGTTGATGACTAGTCAAGCCAAGTTAGGAGCCAGTTACATTCAGTTAAATAATGGTTTAATTAATTGCACACATGTGGGGCGTTTTTCTCACCTACCACAGTCAGTTAACCATTATTTAATACTAAATGTAACAGTTCGTTGTGTTTTAGAACTCCGGTTATGATTTAGACAAGGACAGTTAACTACTGGGTCCTTAACTTCAATTGATGACTAGTCAAGCCAAGTTAGGATTCAGTTGCATTCAGTTAAATAATGGTTTAATTAATTGCTCACATGTGGGGTGCTTTTCTCACCTACCACAGTCAGTTAACCATTATTTAATACTAAATGTAACAGTTGGTTGTGTTTTAGAACTCCAATTGTGATTTAGACAAGTCTTGGTTACCTACAGTCAAGTAGAGTCATCAATTCGAACTTCCTCATGCGGATTCAAATTGCTTGTGGCTATTAAATCCATTTTACATCATTGTAATTATTATCTGAATTACTTTTTTGATTAATGAAAGCATTCACAACTGCAAGCCTTTTGCACTGTTTCATTCTTCAATTGCTGAGTAAATTGTGAGATCTTATTTGTGAGTTTTGTTTTTGTCTATAGATCTATATGCTCAAATTTACATGGTATCAGAGCCTCCATGGACAAGACTCCTCTCCTCCTTAGATCTACAGCAGGATCATTTTGTTTGTTTGATTGTGTGACAGGTTATCATCTTTTCTACAGCATTCGCTACAAGCAGCCTCTACTTCTCATTGCATTCGCTACAGCAGCTCAGTCTTTCTTATTACATTCAAAATGGCTCATCGAATGGAGCGCCTCACTCCCTTAAACTATCACCAGTGGAAGGATGACATGAAAATATTGCTCCGCACCAAGCATCTCTTCAGACTCATTGAAGAAACAGAAGAAGAGCCAGAATCAGATAAAGACAAAGCTAAGTACATGAATAGGCTTGATGAAGCCAGTGGACTCATGCTCTCCTCAGTCTCTGAAGATATTCGATATCACATCCAAGACTTGGACACTCCCAAGGAGATTTGGGACAATCTTGCTTCCTTGTTTGATAAGCATGATGAGATGAGGATCCATCAGCTATAAAATGATCTGATTACTCTCAATCCATCAGATTTCGAATATCTAAATGAATTCTTCTCAAAGTTCAAAAACCTGATATATCAGTTGAAGCAATGCAAAGTAAAGAAGGATGAAGATCAGCTCATTCTTGATATTCTCACAAAGCTCAATTCAGACTACTCAGTCTTTGTATCCACCTTCCAAACAGTAAGGCTCACTACTCCAAATTGGAAGATGCCCACTCTTGATGCTTTCATTCAATCTCTTATTTCTGAGAATGATAAATTGATCCAAATGGGGATCATTCGATCTCCCAAAAATCTAGCTCTTATTGCAAAAGGAGATAAGGTAGCGAATGACAGAGGGAAGCAAAGAGATGAGTCTGAACAGTCAAAAGAATCTTCAGGTTCGAAGAGAAGCAAGAAGAATGGCAAAGGCAAGGTTCTCTGCCCTTACTGTGGAAGGGGCTTCCATTCAGAAAGCTCCTGTATGAGAAGACAACTTGATGAAATGGCTCTTCTTTTGAAAAGGCACAACATTTATGTACCTGCTAGCGCAAGGAAGGAAGAATCTGAAGAAGAAGAAGAAGAATACCCAAGGAAAGGACATGCATTGAAATCTTGTTGCACATCAACACCTGCCTTCCTCATTGATTCTGGAGCTTCCAACCATATGGCTGCATCCATAGAATCATTCTCTTCTTTTCGGTCCTTTGATGGTCCTAGTATTCAGATGGGCAATAACAGTAAAGTCCAAACCAAAGGGAAGGGCTCTATCCAACTTGAACATGGAAGGTTCAAAGATGTGTTGTTTGTTCCCTCACTAGCTTCAAACCTGTTATCTGTCTATCAGATGACCCATACTGGATCTCCAAAGCAAGTGATATTTGGTCCTGACTCAATAGAGATCATAGATATCTCTACTGGGAGCATCATAGCAAAGGGTATTGTGAATCATGCTTCAAGAGCATATGAGTTCTCACATTTCATGCCTCCTTCAGAACCAGTGCACTCTCAGCAGCCACCTACAAGGGAAGGTAAAACCATTGCATCTACTTCTTTTACAGCTTCTACTAGTATTGCAGATTCATCTATATCAGTTTATGACATTAAGATTCAGGGTGACTCAGATCTAGATTCAGTCCCTAATTCCAAACTGGAAGCTAGGAAGATGACTGGAAACTCACCTGACACTCAGAAAGGAAAGACTCTTGCGCTATGTCATACTATTTTGCCTCCTTCAGAGAGATGCAATAAACTTCCTGTAAGATGCAATATGGCAAGGGCTCAGTCTTCCTACATTCAGAAGAATGGATATGATCATACACCTCTTCATTCAGCAAGAGACAAAGGTTACATTCCTCCTTCCTCCCATCATCCTTTTCGGAGAAGAAGGAGAAGTCTACATGCCAGGCCCCAGAATACCTGTGCACACCACACCATGCATGCTGCTTCACTACCTCACAGAGATGAAGATTGCAGCAACATATTTTCAAGTTTTTCAAACTTGAGACCTAATTCTACCTGCTTAGATAGAAGGAGGGCTTTTTTCCCATGTGGTTTTTGCCCTAGTTACTTATATTAAGCAGTTACTTTATTTTACTTGATGTAATGGGTGACCTATGGTCTTAGTTACCAGGGCCTACAGTTTTTCCAAGTTAGCATTCAGGGGGGGTGTTAGGATTATTAATCCTCCCTTGTCCAAATTTGGCCTGCTTAGATAGAAGGGAGTCATGTCTAAATCGGGAGTCCATCCAGTCTATTTATAGTCATTAGCACCATTGGTTAAACTTGACCTAATTGGGGCACATGTTTCAATTACCAAAGTGTGGGGAACACTAATTGAGGCTCACTGCCACTTATTGCACTTGATTGCATAAGTTTAGGAGTCTCCTAGATCAATCCCTACAATTTAGGAAGCAACTGGGAGTGCCGAAACCAACCAAGGTCAGTTAACTTCAATTGATGACTAGTTAAGCCAAGTTAGGAGTCAGTTACATTCAGTTCTAGCTCTCTACATTAAGTTAAATAATGGTTTAATTAATTGCACACATGTGGGGCGTTTTTCTCACCTACCACAGTCAGTTAACCATTATTTAATACTAAATGTAACAATTGGTTGTGTTTTAGAACTCCGGTTATGATTTAGACAAGGACATTTAACTACTGGGTCCTTAACTTCAGTTGATGACTAGTCAAGCCAAGTTAGGAGTCAGTTGCATTCAGTTAAATAATGGTTTAATTAATTGCACACATGTGGGGCGCTTTTCTCACCTACCACAGTCAGTTAACCATTATTTAATACTAAATGTAACGGTTGGTTGTGTTTTAGAACTCCAATTGTGATTTAGACAAGTCTTGGTTACCTACAGTCAAGTAGAGTCATCAATTCGAAATTCCTCATGTGGATTCGAATTGCTTGTGGCTATTAAATCCATTTTACATCATTATAATTATTATCTGAATTACTTTTTTGATTAATGAAAGCATTCACAGCTGCAAGCCTTTTGCACTGTTTCATTCTTTAATTGCTGTGTAAATTGTGAGATCTTCTTTGTGAGTTTTGTTTTTGTCTACAGATCTATATGCTCAAATTTACACTTGCACTAGTTGAAATCCTTCTAGGAGAAGGATGGTTCAAATGGAATAATAAAAGAGCAAGGGAAAATCATATAGCTTCCAGGGTTGATAGGTTCCTAGTCTCAAATTTAGTCATGAATTCAGGAAGTGAAATCCATTCAGCTACCCTCCCAAGATCTGGCTCAGACCACTGGACCATAGATTTAATGTGGAGTGGTTTGGGATCCCAATTCAAAAATTCATCCAGATTGGAACAATTATGGTTATACCACCCGGGTTTTGATGAAAAGATCAAAACTTGGTGGGAAGAGCTGAGTGAAGAAGGAGTCTTGAGTATGTGTTAGAAACAGGACCACAAAGCAATAACAGTTATATAGTTAAATCATTAAACAAGATGCAAAACACATTAAACACATTACAGAGAGAAACAGATATAATGTGGTTCACCCAAATGATGGGATACATCCACACAGAAATTTTGAGTCCTTTTATTACCTTCCAGAAAGATGAAGGGATACAACCTGCAAAAATACCATTGCATTTCCTCTTTACACTCTCACAATCTCTCTCACACAACCACAGAGATTGTTTACAATGCTACAATACAATATAATACACAGTTGTATTACAATGATTTTCTTTTATAGGGGAAATACCATGTGAAAATAATACGGTTAACCCAATACCATGGGTCTGCAAAATTAGTGGCCAACAAACATCCTAGATGACGCTGGAACAAAATGGTCCTATGGAAGAGGAATTGAATTAAGGAAAGCAGACTGAAGAAGATCAGGAGATCGGAGATGAATTGGAGGATATGGACATTGGAGACCTAGATCTGGAAGGAATTGAGAAATTATTGCACAGATGTAGAGAAAGGCTATGTTCCACAAGAATAGGTAATATTGTTGAAGAAGGCCATTCCCCAGGATCGAGCCTCAAAAAAACTAGCGATAAGCTCGGGATATCACAAGGGAACTAAAAGGAAATTCGAAGAACCTACCAAGAAGGATGCGCAAAAATCAAATAAGAAAAGAGTTGTAGAAGTGGACATGAAGTTAGTAGAGTCAGGACAATACCCAATTATAAAGATGGCCTTAGGCCTTTACTCCCACAATGAATATTTTATCATGGAATATTCAGGGCATGAAAAAACCACGGAAGTTAAGAACACTAAGTAACAAGATCAAGAGACCAAACCCGACAATTGTCTTCCTTTAGGAAACAAAGTGCCTGACAAAGAGAATCGAGGAGGTTAGCAAGAGAAATTGGAAGGGGAGTGAGGGAATGGGAATTGATGTTATAGGATTTACGGGAGGCATAGGGATCATGTGGGATCCTGCTAGGGTGTCCCTAGGAGGCTTCCATGGTATCACATGTATTTTATCTGCATACTTTAAAGTGATTGGTTTCCCAGTGGAAGGCATGATCATGAATGTTTATGGCCCCCAAAATTTGGGGGAAAAAAGAGACTTCCTCACTGCCCTCCGAAGGGTCAAGGATGGTTCACATTGAATAATTAAAGAGGACCTTGCACTATTTTACATCATTCTAGGTGAAGGATGGTTCACATGGAATAATAAAAGAGCGGGGGAAACTCATATAGCTTCTAGTGTTTATAGGTTCCTGTTCTCAAATTCAATCATGGATTCGGGGAGTGAAATCCATTTAGCTACCCTCCCAGGAGCTGGCATGGACCACTGGCCCATAGAGTTAATGCGGAGTGGGTTGGTATCCCAATTCAAAAATTCATCCAGATTGGAACAATTCTGGTTAGACCACCAGGGTTTTGACGAAAAGATCAAAACTTGTTGGGAAGAGATGAGTGAAGAAGGAGGCATGAGTATGTGTTAGAAATAAGACCACAGAGCAATAATAGTTATACAGTTAAATCATTAAACAATATTAAAAATGCATTAAACACATTATATAGATACATATATATTACGTGGTTCACCCAAATGATGGGTTACATCCACACAGAAATTGCCAGTCCTTTTATTACCTTCCAGAAAGATGAAGGGATACAACCTGCAACAATACTATTGAACTTCCTCTTCACACTCTCACTGTCTCTCTCACACAATAACAAAGATTGTTTACAATGCTACAATACAATACAATACACAGTCGTATTACAATGCTTTTATTTTATAGGGTAAATACCATGGGAAAATACTACGGTTATCCCAATACCATGGGTCCGCAAAATGGTTGGCCAACAAACACCCCATACTATGTTGGAACAAAATGGTCCTATGGAAGAGGAATTGAATCAAGGAAAGAAGACTGAAGAATATCAGGAGATAGTAGACGAATTACAGGATATGGACATTGGAGGACTAGATCTGGAAGGGATTGAGAAGGATTGCATAGAAGTAGAGAAAGGCTATGTTCCACAAGAACAAGTAATATTGTTGAAGGAATCCATTCTTCAGTACCAAGCCTCAAAACACATAGGGATAATCTCAGGATATCACAAGGAAACTAAAAGGAAATTCAAAGAACTTTCCAAGAAGGCTAGGCAAAAATTGAATAAGCAGAGAGTTTCAGAAGCAAGCAGGAAGTTAGTAGAATCGGGACAATACCCAACAATAAAGAGAGCCTTAGGCCTTTAGTTTCACAATGAATATTTTATCATGGAATATTTGGAACCTGAACAACCTACAGAAGATAAGAACACTAAGTAATAAGATCAAGAGACAAAACCCGACAATTGTCTTCCTTCAGGAAATAAAGTTCTAGACAAAGAGAATCGAGGAGGTTAGCAAGAAAATTTGGAAGGGGAGTGAGGGAATGGGAATCGATGTTAGAGGATTTGCAAGAGGCCTGGGGATCATGTGGGATCCTTCTAGGGTGTACCTGGGAGGATTCCAGGTTAGCATATGTCTTTTATCTACAGACTTTAAAGTGATTGGTTTCCTAGTGGAAGGAATGATCATGAATGTTTATGTCCCCCACAATCCAAGGGAAAAAAAGAGACTTCCTCACAACCCTCCAAAGGGTCAATGAACAGAAGCCCAATGGACACTAGATTGTGGGAGGGGACTTTAATCTCATTACATCCTTGGAGGAGAAGAAAGGTGGTCGATAAGGCCTGGAGGAAGAGTGTGAGGTTTTCAGGGATACCATTGAGGACCTTGCACTGGTTGACATCATTCTAGGTGAAGGATGGTTCACATGGAATAATAAAAAAGAGGGGGGAAATCATATAGCTTCCAGGGTTGATAGGTTCCTGGTCTCATATTCAGTCATGGATTTGGGAAGTGAAATCCATTCATATACCCTCCAAGGATTTGTCTTGGATGACTGGTCCTTAGAGTTAATGTGGAGTGGGTTGGGATCCCAGTTCAAAAATTCATCCAAATTGGAACAATTCTAGTTAGACCACCTAAATTTTGATGAAAAGATCAAATCTTGGTGGCAAGAGCTGAGTAAAGAAGGAGGCCCAAGTATGTGTTAGAAATAGGACCGCAAAGTAATAACAATTATGCATTTAAACCATTAAACAAGATGCACAACACATTAAACACATTACAAAGAGACACATGTATAAGATGGTTCATCCAAATGATGGGCTATGTCCATACAAAAATTTCCAGTCCTTTTATTACCTTCCAAAAAGATGAAGGGATACAACCTACATCAATATTATTGCACTTCCTCTTCACTCTCTCATAGTATCTCTCACACAATCACATATATTGTTTACAATGCTACAATACAATACAATACATAGTCATATTACAATGATTTTCTTTTATAGGGGAAATACCATAAGAAAATACTACTGTTAACCCAATACCACGGGTCCGCATAATTGTTGGCCAACAAATCAGGACATTGCCCCAAACCCCAAATTTGGGGAATTAATGTCTAGTAAACCTGGGGTACAAACATAACTGAATAATATCTCTAGATCTGGAAGATGGGGCTCCACAACCAACATTATGTACAAGTTTCAACATAAACTAAAGGCCCTGAAAGCTAAAATAAAAAATGGAACAGGGAGGAATTTAACAATATTTTTGTTGATAAAAGAACCTTGGAGCTATGACTCCAAAAGATTTAATCAATAGGGATGACAGATGGATACACTCAAGACTTGTAGGTAGAATAAAAAATGCTCGATGCAATACTAGAGGAGCGGGAAAAGCAAGAAGAAGTCTTCTAGAATAAAATATCCAAAAACCGTTGGCTAAAGGAGGGGGAAAGAAATACAAATTTCTTTCATCGCTCTGTGATATAGAATATGATGCAAAAAAAAATCTACTCTTCAAAGACCATGGGAGGGGAACAGGTGGAATACATGGAAGAAATAGAGATGACCTTAAATAGTTTCTTCATAGAAATTATGTCGTATCCAAGACCTAAGAGAAGTATTAATATTGATCAAATTACCAGGTTCATTCCTTCTTTAGCCTCAGCGGAGAAAAATGATCTTCTGATGAAACCCATAACCCTCTATGAAGTGTGTGAGAATTTTATTCTCAAGTTAGATCTAGGTGCTAGAGCAATTTCACCATCAAAGTGTTTGACAAAATATGCAAGAGAAAAACAAAGAGACATAAATAGCTGGAATGGGACATGTGAAAGGTGCTAATATCAAACCATTATATTACATCACACCTTGAAGGTGTGTATGATACATATTTTTAGTACATTGGGAAAATTCGAGAGGCTTTGGAAGCCAATTGGAGTGGTACATGTGTCATGGTGAGATTTGACCTCAATCCCCGCTAGGTGGACCAATGGAGACCCAACTCATCCCAAACAGTCATGAACCAAGGTTTAAACATTGGTGAAGTTTTCTAGGTCATTAATGAGTCCTAGACAACCGCGGGTGAGAAGATAGAGGTGAGTGGGAGGCTCTAGGTGGAAATAAATGCTCCTAGGAGAGACAAAATACTCCAAATACACCACTAGTGCACTTTGTCAAACCTAGATCCCACAAATCAAGGAGGTAGCACCCCAATGTATTAATGAGGGTGCACATGAGATATGTTGACCAAACTAGGGCATTGTTGTAGGTGTGAGAAGGCCAAAATAACCATATATATTACAGAATCAACTCTCCTTATAAGTCTAAACCATAGGATATTGTTGTATGAAGGAAAATGAAGTTAGCCTAAAGTATAAAATATGTACTAAGGATGTATTATTGCTCCAACAACCTCCCTTAATATAGACTTAGTCCAATTTAATTATTTATTAATTCCTTTGAAACTAAGTGTTGATGTATTTGTAACTTCGGAATGTATTCACTTGTATATCTTATGTCTTGTACCCCAATGTTTATTCTGGGAAGTGTCTGTAATGTATTTGAGTCATTTCATGCCCCTATGTTCCTATCGGGAGGTTCTATAATGTAAACAAGTCATGTCAAGTCATTGTGGGTAACCTTCCTATTGTTCAAGGGTTAAAGTTGTCGTAGTTCCGGGGAACTAGGGTTATTAGAGTCTCCTAGAGAAGTCGGCCCTAGTGAGTCATTGTCAAGTCGGGAATTAGTATAAATAGAGAGTGAGCCTCTCTATTTATCACACACTCACTCACACTCAGATGTAGTGCATAGCTAAGGAAGAATAAGTTTTTGAGGCTAGAAAAAAAGAGACTACTGCTATCGGGATATCATCCTACTGTTTTTGGAGATTTGTTATTTGGTGTTGATTCTATCTCTGAGGAAGTTGTGGGTTTTCATTCTTTATGGTTTCCCCAAGGAAAATATTTTTGTTCATTGTCTTATGTGTTTTATTGTTTTGCTTGTTATTCTCTCAGTTAAGATCCTAATTTAATGCTAGTTTAAATGATAAAAATCTAACATGGTATCAGAGCTAACCTGAGAAGAAGACACTATGCAGCTACGAAAAATAGGGATTCCTACTTTTTGGATCTCTCTCCACATATTTTGAAAAAAATAAGGTTGGAATGACTCTCCTCCCCAGGGAACATCTTTCTATCGAAGCAAAATCTGATTCTGACCATTTTCAGTTTTTGACCCGACACTACTGCCGAAAATTAGGGCTTTCCATAGAAGTGGAATTTTTGAGTCAGCCTGGGCATGGATTGATATCCTCCTCAAAACATAAGTTTAGATATCAAGATCAAATAATTTGGTTAGATATAACTATGATAAAGTCAAATCCTAATCTGTTCCTGAACCAACGCTCCATAAATTCAGCTCCAGATCTAGATCCAACATCTTAACCTGGTAAGATCTAAATCTTTTGTATTTCCATTTAAGGTTCTCAGTTAATATGTCTCATCATACCAAGATTAACAAAAATATTGAGGGGCCTAATAATTTCCGAGCCTTGAAGTATAGGATCTTCCTAGTCCTGGAAGAAAATGAGTTAGACTCCTACATCAATGAGGAGATTCTAGTTCCAGAGGGAGATGAGGCTAAGGCCTTACACAATAAGAAGTTTGTTATGGCTAAAAGGATTATTGCTAATTCAATCAAGGATCAAATCATACCAGAGGTGTCAACCCTAAAGACACCTAAAGCTATGTTTAATGCCCTAACCAAACTATTTGAAGGAAAGAACATAAAGCAGAAGATGACCTTGAGGAACCAATTGAAGAATGTGAAGATCCAGAATGCAGAGACCATACAGTCATGCTTCACTAGAGTCTCCCAGATCAAAGAACAACTTCAAGCAGTAGATGAAAAATTGGGGAATGCATAGATTGTAATGACCACCTTGAATGGTCTCCCTAAGACATGGGACTCTTTCATTCAAGGGATCTGTGCCAGAAAGAATTTATTCAAGTTCAGTAGACTATGGGAAGAATTCTCTCAAGAAGAACCTTGGATAGCATCTCAAGCAGAAAAGATGGGAAGTGAAGATCAAGTTCTCACAGTACAATCCAAGAAAACCAAATCTAGCCACCACAGAGGTAAGTACTCTCATCAAAGGAATAACTTTAGAAATCCTAGAGATAGGTCTAAGTTCATTTGCTATACATGTGATGAAAGAGGACACTTTGCTAGAGATTGTCCTAGAAACAAAAGTAGCCACTCACAAGAAGAAGGGAAACAAGAGAAGACATCATGCTCATGCTGCAGAGGATGATGAACCTTCCACAAAGAGAAACAGATAAGACAGTGATGATTCTTCAAGTGATGAAGAATATGTTATGATTTCCGCTTTCATGGGAACTATCACACATGGCAGCAATCATTGGCTTATATATAGTGGTGCTTCCAAACATATGACAGGATTCAAGGAATCCTTTGTGAAACTATCTGATCATGAATCACCTCACAAGGTGAAACTCGAAAATGACTACCAATATCCAATAAAAGGTAGTGGTGAATCCTCATACAAGCTAGACTCTAGAAATTCTATCAAGATGAAAGATGTATTGTTTGTACCTGGAGTAAAGAAGAACCTCCTCTCCATATTTGCATTGGATGCAAAAGGAATGAGGGTTGCATTTGTAGATGGCCAATTCCTCATGTAGCCAAAGGGAAAGTCATTCAATGATGCAATAGTGATTGGGGAACAAGAAGGAGGACTATACAAATTGAAGGGCCAACCAAAAAAAGCTTTGGTTCATGACTTAGTAGAACCAAATGAGCTTTGGCATAGAAGGCTTGCACATGTGCATTACAGAGCATTACCACTTGCAAGCAAAGCTGTTGAAGGTCTCCTAGAAATGCAGACAAAACATGAAGGTGTATGCAAAGGATGTACGAAAGGAAAGAACACAAACAATACATTTCCAAGTAGCGAGAGAAAGGAAAAAGGAATCTTCAAAATCATCTACTCCAATGTATGCGGTCCAATGTCATCTAGTTCACTAAGTGGGTATGTTTACTATGTTTCTTTTATTGATGATATTTCTCAAAAGGAATGGATATACTTTATGAAGAAAAAAGATGAAGTATTCAGCAAGTTTAATGAATTCAAAGCCTTGATCGAGAATCACATAGAAAAAAAGATCAATACCTTTCGATCAGATAATGGAAAACAATTCACATCAAATGAATTCAAAGAGCTATGCAAAGACTCGAGGATTAAGAGGGAGTTATCTACTCCATATAATCCACAACAGAATGGGATTGCAGAAATAAAGAATAGAATGATCATGGAAGTAGCAAGGGCCATGCTTCATGATCAAGATCTTCCCATGCATCTATGGGCAGAAGCTTCCAGAACAGCGGTGTATGTATAGAATCATACTCCACACGGAGTACTCAAGAACAAGACACCTAAAGAAGTATTCTCCGGTAAGAAACTAGAAGTCAGCCATATCAGAATATTCGGTTGTCCTATATACATACACATTTTGAAAGAAAAAAGGACGAAGTTAGATCCTTCAGGAAAGAAGGGTGTGTTTGTGGGATACTCTGAAAGCTCGAAGGCTTACAGAATATACTTCCCAGGGTTCAAGAAGATTGACATTAGCATAGATGTAACATTTGATGAATATTCATTCTACATCAAATCCAGGAAGAGACCGGTTGAAGAACCTGAAGAAACAAGAGCACCCATAATTCATGATACACTGTCGAGCACCCTAAATGCAGATAAATTATTATCAACACTCAGAGCATACGAGATTTATTGTCAACCCAGGAAAGTCTTTTATTTCAAAGGATAGATGCACAATTTATTCTTAAACACCAAATCATTGTAATTAAACACTTTACCCTCAACAACCATGTTCATCCCTTAGAACCTGTGTAATCCCACCAACCTTCTAAACACTACAAATTCAATTGCTTCCTACCATATATCAACAGGAAATGAAATCAGATTCAAATGACAATTGCAGACAGAAAGGAAATCCTATTCATATTCCAGAATAAATGATTTTCCTACTCGATCTAACCACTCTTGAAATCCATAAACATAAACGGAACGTAATCTAGAAATTCAATTGCAGTAAATCAAGTTCAGCTACTCTAAAGAATTGAATTGCAGAAATGAAAGTTAACGACTGTAACAGTAAAATAATTGCAGGGATTCGTGGGATGACAATATGAAACCGCGAGATGAACAAGGTTGTGTACAGCTATTGAATGAATTGCATAAAGGAAACTTCCTACCCAGTCGACTGTTAATCTATAGCAATCACCAATCTCAGGAAAATGTAATACTGCAAATTCACACACGCCACTGCTGCGTACACAAGCAATATAATCAACAGAACATCATACGAGAATAAATTCAAGGATCCTACTTTAACTCAGCAATCTCTGCGGAAGGCGAGCCCAGCCTTCGCACAGAGACGCTGGATGAACAATGTACAACTCCCTTAAATCGGCGGTAACTCTTTGTATTAAAAAGAAGAATGAATACAGATCACTTTCCACTATCAATAAAAGAATGAATTATCTATTTTTCAACCCCCTGGGTCGAGGAAGCCCCTCATTTTTATACATACGGACCATAACAGCCGATCCTATTACAAAGGGCAGCCCTGAAGATCTCTGATCTTCAAGCGCCCTGAATAACACAGGTTGTTACAAAACGTGGCGTGGTGCAAATATAGAAAATGAGAAAGAGCTGTAAGCTGGCCCAGAAGTGGCGATCTTCCCAGATCACCATAATATTCAAATAGCTATACTAAAGATCCCCCAATTGTAGCACACTCTGTTACAGCTACTTTGTATGGATTTGTCTGGAGGGTTACATAGGAACCACGTGCCTTAATTGATGATTGAAGGGTTGAGGGTCCCCTTGGATCACGAACACCCCTTGTTTCAAGACTTGTTCAGCTCCACTTTCCTACAGTCAACTCATCTTGTGCTATCTTCATAAATCACAACGTAGTAGCACAATTTTGAGAGATATACAGCATTAATTGTCACAATCATAAGCATTAATAGGATAAAACAATAATCAGTCTTACCTTGGCAATTTAGGGTATAGAGTGAGGAAAACAGGTATGATTAGCATGCTAACCAGTGTAAAACAAGGGAAGAAAAGGTGATTAAAGATGGTTAAAAAGGGACCAATTGTGGACTCAACATCTCCCTCCAACTACCTTGTTGCATGTCCTCATGCAACAACCTGCATCATTCGGAATCTGAATCCTGCCTTGAGCTCTGTTCATGAAGGGAAGAAAAATTGTAAGGAAACTCGGGCTCCTCATCTGTCTTCAGAAAACCCCTGTGAATAACCCACTACTGCCAACATTTCTGCTCCTCTACTCTTGTTAAGGAAAAATACATGTTATATGGTTTCACTGGCCACCAAATAAGAGGAAATTTAAACTTTAAACCCATCCAGTTAACTCCACATTCCTTCATACTCCCTACATAACACTTGACTCTAGAGAGTGCATGTTTAAAATTTTGAAAGCAGTAAGGGTCCTTTTTTCTAAGTGCAGAGGAAGCAATCTCCCATCTATGCTTGCTGCCCTCTAATGCAACCTGCTGCTGCCTGGAAATGGATTTGGTACAAGTGGAGATTACCTCTTCCTGCAAGTTCATGATATGCTGTGCCTGGGAAGGGCTGGAAAGAAAACTTCTGTATCGTGCCAAAAGAATGCCAGGATTCTGGGGCTCACTACGAATCCATGAATTAGTATGAGCTTCATTGTGGGAAAAGGTCTGAAAAGACCTTTCCCACTGAACATGGTTGCTCACAAAAGAGGCAAAGGGTCTTAGCTGAACATCCCCTGCAAATGGAACAGGATTCGAGTGGCAATCCAAGGGGCAGGCCATCTCGTGCAAGTATAATTCACATAGTAAGTTCTGCTCCTCAAAATTACTTCTAAAGAATGTCTCCAAAAAAATTTCTGAGGTTGTGATTTCAAATGGCCTCCCCTCCTGCACGGCCTTTAATTTAAACCATACAAACTGCTCGAAGAGAAATACTGGATAAGAGGAGGAGGGCTTCTTGGTGCCCATGAGTTCTCGAGATAGGGTATACATCTATTCCTTATCCTTCTTCATGGATTGAAACTTTTTCAATTCCTTTATCTAGTTCTGCAGCTCTTCTAAGTAAACTCTGTGGGCCATGCATTCTTCGGCCCCCTGCTCTTCCAGTGCTCTAATAATTCTTTTATGCTCACTCAAAGCAATCATCTTTTTCTGGTTTTCTTCCACCTGACTTTTCCAAATGACCACTTCCATCTTCAGGGCTGAGATTTCTACTGTGAGGTTTAAAATCTCCTTTTTATAATGCTCTTCCTACTCTGAATCCAGATCAATAAAAATTTTGAGAGGGAGAAGTACTGGTTCTTGTGGGACAGTGTTCTCCAGCACTTCTGAGTTTTCCATGAGTGTTGCTGGTTCTTGTGTGGCAGCAACATCCCCTGGATTCTCTTCCACAGCTGTATTCATGGCTTGCTGGGGCACTGGTTCTTGTGTGACAGTGTCTTCCCCCTGATCAATCTGCATTTCTGAATCTTCTTCTTGTGTTGCTGGTTCTTGTGTAACAGCAACATTCCCTGGATTCTCTTCCTGTACTTCTGAACTCAATGTAAGTTTGTTGCTGGTTCTTGTGTAACAGCAACATCCCACGGATTACCTTCCATAGCTATATTCAAGGCTTGTTGAGACACTGGTTCTTGTGTGGCAGTGTCTTCTCCTTGGTCAGCCTGCATTTCTGAATCTGATTTTTGTGTTGTTGGTTCTTGTGTGGCAGCAACCCCTTTTAAACTCTCCTCAGCATCCACCTCCATTGCTTTTAGGGACACTGGTTCTTGTGTAACAGTGTCTTCCTCCTGCATTTCTGGATTCAATTCTTGTGTTGCTGGTTCTTGTGTGGCAGCAACATCCCCTGGGTTCTCTTCAGCAGTCACATTCATCGCTTTTGGAGACACTGGTTCTTGTGTAACAGTGTCTTCTTTGTTCTCCTGCCTCTGAGACTGGATATCTTCCCCATCGTACAACTCTTCCTCAAGGAGCTCATTGTCACCTGAGGCTATTGTCTGTTCATCCTCACTCCACTGTGTATCGGTTATGATATCCACCCCTGGGTCATCTTCTAATCAAAATTCAGGACTCCCTGCTGCAATTCCCAAGGATGTTGGTTCTTGTGTTACAACATCCTGGATTACCTCTTCATCCTAGATTAGTTATGTTTCATGGGAACATTCTGGACTCACGATGCAAAGCTCTTCATTAGGTTCCAAAGTGTCCTCCATCCCAGATTCTTCTCCCCCATGTTCTGCCAATTGGACAAGTATATTCAGGGTTGCTGGTTCTTGTGTAACAGCCCCCTGTTCTAGTTCATTATTGTCCTGCCCTTGTGGCTCAGCTTCTATCATCTCTATGTCATGGGAGCATTCTGAGTTCACAGTGCCATCCTTATCTCCATCATCATTCCTGATTTCATCCTTTTTCTCCTCTGTCACAGGATTGGTAGCAGGTTCAGCAAGGGTGGTCAAAGATGCTGGTTCTTGTGTTACAACATCTTCTTTTTCTGCAGGTTCTTCCATTGTGGACGTGGGCTGAGGTGTTGTGCTAAATATGATCTCGCGGCCTTTATTTTTGAAAATTTCCCCACAAGTGGGGCAAAGCACTTGCTCATCCTCTTTACCAGGCTTGGTAGAGTTTGATTCCTCCAACTGTTCTGCAGCTTCCACCAGTGTATACATTTTCTTCTCACCTTGTTTCCTGCAGGTTTCCTTCCATGTCTCCACTTCCTTTCGAAGTACTTGGACTTCCTCCTTTAACAATGTGTTCTCTTCCAAAAGTCCTTAAATGCTGGGTTCTTCCTCGACTGACCTTTGTGGAGCATCCATTGGCCTTGGTACAAGGATTGGGAACTCAACCTGTGCCTCTATGGTTTCCCACCTCTTTCTGGCTGCCTCTGCTGCTGCATTTGATTTAGTTCTTTTTCTTCTTATTGGTGGGGTTATGCTGGGTTCATTAATTGGTCTCTTTCTTTTCTTTTGTGGTGTTTTCTTTGTAGGAGCTGGCATATCAGGATTCACTGCTACGATCAAAGGAATGTTTCCTTGCTCCTCAGGCTGTTCCTCCTCAATTAGGGTTCCTCCTCCCCACTCAGGTGAGGATTCAATATTCACTGGTTCAATATATTCCTCAGTTGCTTTGGCTCTGCCATCTTCAGGTTCAATTGTCGCAGCATTCAATGCTGCTCCAATTTCACCTTCTGATGGCAGAGCTACCTTTTTGTCTATGTTTTTCCCAAGGTTTTTATCAACACCCTCCCCTGATGGTCCTACTTGTGTCCCCTGTTTCTCTTCTTCCGGTGCAATGTCATCCCCCCCCCCAACTATATGGGAGGGACTCCGGTCCTCCCGTTGTGGTTGAAGGTATGCTTGCTCTACTGGGACACCTAACAAAGGAGCAGGTTCCTGAGTGCGAGTTGTGTGTGTAGCAATGAATTGATCCCAGGTTATATTGTGCTGGGCTAGGGTTCTTGAAATTATTAATTTTATAATACCATGGTGGGTTAGGGAAACATGTTTATGTTTAGCACCTTGGACATACGCTGCCATATGACGCAAGGCATGAAGCAGATAGTACGGGATATTCAATAAAATGCCATGGCGGAGATGAGAAAGAAATGGGAGATCAGAATTATAAATAGTTTGGTACCTACCTTCACAGGTGATGTACTTCTTAAGAAAGACAGCAACCTGATCCCATGGCTGCAGCAACGAGTACAGTGCAATTCCTCTTCTTGATGATTGAACTTGCTCCCCTTCTCGTAGAAATTCTTCCCGTGCAAGCGTCATGGAAACTCGTCGTCCAAACCATGCCTTTCCCTCCCGTGGAATAGCAGTAACCTCAGATATAACGATCTCAGAGACTTCTATCTGCAACCCCCATACCTAGGAGTGAGTGTCTCGGAGGTTCAAAGCAAATTGCAAAGCTGCTTCCCGGTTAAATCCGTCCAGTCGCTCAAAATATTCAATCCAGCCAGCAGCTTGAAAAATGACAACAACCTCAGGATTGGTCCTGAGTTCCTGTGTATTCAAAGGTTCATGATGAGCAGGAAGCCCCATAGTTCAGGCTGCAGAGTTACAGAGTCCAAAAATGGAGATTGCAGAGAAGAGGATGCACAGAGCGCGGAGCGGAGATGTTGAGAAAAAGATGGCTAATTTGGAAAGTTCAGTAATGAGGGGGGGTTCGAAATTGTTATGCCAAATTGGGGAAGGTGGCGGTGATGAGTTTTTACGTCGCACAAGGGAGTGGATTAATTAGGCCATAATGATAATACGTATAAAGGCACTATTGATATTATTAAATCGAATCAACACTTAATCTCATGAAAATCAAAGCCATACCTCGTGTGACTGTGCGTCGGATATCCTGCGGAAAATAATGGGATGTGTGATTGCTGACGCTACAAAGCTGAGCGCGTGTACAGACATTAAGTTGATCATAATGACGTGGATAACGCCATAATGCCTTCTTCCAATGAAACAAAACCATCACGTCGCCGGGGTCGGAATGATACTAAGTTGGCCGGCACGAGTAGGATAAATCAGGGCCATAGAGAGTAGTGGAAGCAATTTTCTGTCGTTAATTCAGGAGTTACCACTGCAGATTGCAAGAAAACAGTCTCTACTGCTAGAGATGTCCGCCAAATAGAGCGGAATTGCAGTTTCCAAGAATGAGAGTGCGGCCAACTAAAAATATGTTGCAGCTGCCGGAAAATGTGATTCACGGCTGCTGGAAGAAGGATTTTCTGGTCATCGGGAAAAGGTCACGGCTGCCGGGAAAATATGTTGCAGCCGCCGGCAAATGGGGTTCACGGCTGCCGGAAAAAGGATTTTCTGGTCATCGGGAAAGGGTCACGGCTGTCGGAAAATATGTTGTAGCCGCCAGGAAAATTATGTTAAGCCGCCGGGAAATTATGTTCAGCCACCGGGAAATTATGTTCAGCCACCGAGAAATTATGTTCAGCCGCCGGAAAATTATGTTCAACCGCCGAGAAATTATGTTCAGCCGCATGGAAATTATGTTCAGCCGCCGAGAAATTATGTTCAGCCGCCGGAAAATTATGTTCAGCCGTCGGGAAATTATGTTGGGGAAGAAAAAAAAATGCGACGCAGGGAAGCAAAGGAAGACGACGCCGGTTCCACAGGCCCAATCTGGTCATTCGCCTGGTACTTCCCTGCAAGACTTTTATTGAAAAACAACAACAATGGAAACGATCAAATGCATAAGGAAAATAAAGAATTATACGCTACAGTAGGAAAAAAAATTTATTTATGTATAGCGATTCAAAGTGTGATTTACAGTTCAAGGGTCGGCAGAGGCAGAGAGAGGCTCTTGCCCTGGTGTCAGCTGATACTCTGGATCGGCGGCGATTTGCGAAATGAATGCGTCTTTCGAAATAGGCTTGCGATATAGTCATAGTCTGTGGCCATTAGCAAGTAATGGTAGGCGATTGTCATCAATGGTCACCAGACGGACAGTGCCATTGTCAAAGACCCTGTCAACCAAATATGGACCTAGCCACCTTGTACGCAATTTGCCTTTAAAATCCTTTTTGAATATGGAGTCATAGAGTAACGCCCAGTCTCCTTCGATGAAGACTTTATTTTTAATAAATCGGTCATGCCAATTAGATCTTTGTTGCTGAAGCAACAAAGTTTGGTCCACTGCAGCCAACTGCTTCTCATCTAATTCATTTAATTGATTCAACCTTCACTTCTGAGCTTCTGTTACATCCAGATTCATCTCGGTGGCTGTCTTTAGGGTTTTAATCTCAAACTCAATTGGAAAGATGGCACTCTTTCCATACACTAGATCATATGGGGAGGAACCTGTGGTGCTACCCCAGGTCATGCGATATTCCCACAGTGCTTCCGGAAGCATGTCAGCCCAATCCCTTCGATGACTCTTAATTGTTTTAGTAAGGATGTTTTCAATAACCTTATTGGTACTTTCCACCTGACCATTGGCTTGGGGGTGGTAAGGTGAAGACACCCTGTGCTGCACATGATACTTTCGGAGCAAGGATTCAAATTGGTGTGACATGAATTGTGGCCCCCCATCGGTAAGTACTTCCTTTGGTACCCCGAAGCGGGTAAAGATCTCACTGTACAGAAAATCAATCACTGCCTAATCATTAGCCTTGGCCAAAGCTACAGCCTCCACCCACTTGGTCATATAATTAGTACAAACCAGAATATAGACCTTCTGTCGGGAAGGAGTACTGATAGGGCCAACGAAATCCAGTGCCCATCTCTCAAATGGTTCAACTACAAGTTGGGACTGTAGGGGCATCTGATCTATTTTATTAGGTTGGCCCATCCTTTGGCAGCTGTCACAGGACTGAACATACCTTTTAGCATCCCTGAATAGAGTCGGCCAATAGTAGCCCATCCGCAGTGCTTTATGCCCTGTTCTTTTATCTGCAAAGTGCCCTCCACAAGGCTCCTCATGACAGGCTTTCAGTATATGAAAGATCTCGTCTTCTCTTACACATCTCCTGATCTCAAGATCAGGCCCTATGTAAAAGAGATGACCATTTATCCAACAAAACCTGGCACTTCGCTGGATAATTTTTCTTTTTTCTCGTTTTGACATATATGGCAGGAGCTTTCCTGCAACCAAATAGTTAGCGACGTCCTCATACCATGGAGAATGAGCTGAAAGTGCGAATAGATGTTCATCTAGGAAAGAATCCTCAATAGGCAAACTGTCATCACTGTTAGTAAATCGAGATAAAAAGTCAGCAACAACATTTTCTTTCCCAGGTTTATCTATAATGGTGATATCAAATTCTTACAACAACAAAAGCCATCTGGTCACTCTGGCATTGGTAACAGGTTTATTCATTAAATATTTAATGACAGAGTGGTTAGTGTGCACAAATGTAGGATACCTGGTGATATAATGTCGAAATTTATTGATGGAGTAAACAATAGCTAGGAATTATTTTTCAGTAACAGTGTAATTAAGTTCAGCAGGGGCTAAGTTTTTACTTACATAGTAGATGGCATAAGGTACTTGACCATCCTGCTATCCTAATACTGCTCCAATAGCAGTGTCAGAGGCATCTGAAGAAATATGGAAGGGCAGGGTCCAATTAGGTCCCCTTAAGATGGGAGCTGTGGACAACTTCGCTTTAAGCTCATCGAATGCTGTCTGGCATGATGTATTCCACACAAACTGTGCATCCTTCATTAACAGAGAGAACAAGGAAGAAGCCAGTTTGGATAAATTTTCTATAAACCTTCGATAATATCCAGCATGTCCCAGAAAGCTTCTCACCTCTTTTTGAGTTGAAGGAATAGGTATATTCTTAATCACTTTGATTTTTGAAGGGTCCACCTGAATGCCACTGCAGAGATAAAATGTCCCAACACCACCCCCTCACTCATCATCATATGGCACTTTTCAGTGCTTAATGAGAGCTGAGTCTGTTCACAGGGAATTAAAACCTTCTTTAAATTTTCCAATGCTTCATTAAAATCCCTGCCATAGGGAGTAAAATCATCCATGAATATTTCCATACTATCATTGACCAATTCAGAGAATATGCGAATTACAGCTCTTTGGAACGTTGCTGGTGCGTTACATAATCCAAAAGGAAGCACTCTATAAGCAAACGTTCCCCAGGGATAGGTGAAGGTGGTTTTATCCTAATCCTTAGGAGCAATCTGGATTTGGTTGTACCCACTGAAACCATCTAGGAAGGAGAAGAACTTCTTTCCAGCCAAGGTATCAAGTACTTGGTCAATAAAGGGCAAAGGGAAATGATCCTTTTGAGTTGCTTTGTTCAATTCCCTGTAATCAACACAGACCCTCCATTTCCCATTTTTCTTAGGTACAATTACGAGTGGAGAGACCCACTCACTATCTGAAATAGGATATATAAATCCTGCTTCCAAAAGTTTCTGGATTTCCTCTTTCACTATATCCCTCAGCTTAGGATTCATGCATCGTTGGGGTTGACATATAGGTCGGGAGTCGCTTTTAATATAAATGTGATGAGTACACAAACTAGAGGGAATACCCCTCATCTCTGTATATTCCCAGGCAAACGCCCCCTTGTGTTCTTTCAAAAGGCTGATCAGGCATTTTTGTTCCTCTAAGGAGAGACTAGGATTGATATTCAAAGTTCTTCCAGGCTCTACATCAATAGGAATACTCTCTGAATTTTTCACAACTGGGATTATGTTTGTGTCACCAACTAAGGCTTCTTCCGTAAGATTTTCTTGTTCTTCCTTGCCCAGGGTGGTGTTCAGAATTTGATAAACCTCTCTATTCACTGAAGCGGGTTCACTAATGAAATTGCTAATAGTTTCATCTTCTGTTTCATTTTTAAAACTTAAGGCCTTCCCTATAGTTAATAGTGGCTGAACATCCTCCTCCTCCTCCTGCTCTATCCAAAGGGATGTTTCAGCCTCTATACTTGGCCAAGCCAGAGGATAAAGGGTGATAGTTTTAGTATCCATACCATCAGATATAGTCATGGGCCCCGATCGACAGCTGATGCAAGCATCAGCTGTGGCCAACCAAGGTCTCCCTAGGATCAATGGGTGTCCCCCCAGCTGCGATTTTGGTTGTAATACCAAAAATTCAGCTGGGTATTCCCATGAATCTACTGAGATGACAAGGTCATCTAGAATCCCTTTGGATCTAATGGTGGATCTGTCTGCTAATTCCAAAATAGTAGGGGTCGGTTTGAGGTTAGTGAGCCCAAGCTTCTTTACAGTCTCTATTGTGATAACGTTGATTGCTGCTCCTAGATCCACTAGCATGTTGGGTATCTGTGTTTGTCCTATCTGTACAGTAACAGTAGGATTTCCAGGGTCATCATATTTAGTCACAGGGGATTTTCCTGTCATCAAGGTAGATAAGTTCCCTATGACGTGGACCGTGGGAGGATCCCTGGGTTTCCTTCCTGCTTTCTTAGTGCACAGGTCCTGAATTGTTCTAGCGTAAATAGGCACATCTTGAAGAGCTTGAAGAAGGGGAATTTTGACATAAAGGTTCCTTAACTCTCCAAGGAGGTTAAACTGATATTTCCCCCCCGTTCTTGGTAGCATTAGTATTTCGGGGTATGGTGGTTGCTTTATCAACTGGGAAGGCTGTGTATTGTCAATTGTATCATTGGATGTTTCAGCCACCCCTTTATCATTAGATGTTTCAGCCGTCCCTTCTAAGGGATGCTCAGCATCTTCAATGATAGGAGCTATGGCAAATGGATGCTATGAATTCCCTGTTTCTTTATGCCCAGAGGGTGAAACATCCTCTGTAATTATGGGTTCTACAATTTTCCCAGATCACAAATGAATTTCGTTGCAGGGTACAGGGGAAAGAGAGTAAGCAGGAATATTGACAGTCTCCAATTGATGGACTGCTTTATTATTCGGGTTGGGGTTAGGTTGGGCAGGCAGCTGAGGTCGGATTGGTATATTCGGGGTAGAATTATTCTGCAGCTGCAGCTGCTGAGGTGGGTATTGAGGATATGGAGGAAATTGAGGGAATTGGGGAAACTGAGGAGAATATGGTGACTGTTGAGGTGGAGGTGGTTGAGGAAACTGGTTCCCAGGATGGACATTCCTCCATCCAGGAGACCACGACGTGGGTTGATGTGGTGGCTGTGTCCAAGGACTCCATGAGTTATAGTTTTGCATTGCTGGTTGGGAAGAGTTCCACTGAGTATAATTTGAAGGGAATTGTGTATTCACATTTTGCATGTTATTGTTCCAATTTCCCATATTATTCAAAAATGGAAACGAGTCTGAAGGCATACCTTGATTTCGATGCTGCCATGGTTTCTTCTGTGCAATAAAGTAGGCTGCTTCCACATCCGGATTTGATGCCTGCAGAATGGACTTTACTTGAGGAAGTGAGGGACATTCTTTCATATCATGGTTCAGCTCACACAGCTGACATACATTTACTTTGTCAAGCGGGCATTCTCTCACCGGATGATTCTTTCTACATTGGGGGCAGAACACACCTAACGTGAGGGCCTCCACTGCTTGTTTTTGTTTTGCCTTCAGGACATCAATCTCTGAGGAGATAGAGCTCATCATTTCTGTTTTAAAATTTTCAAGGAGATTACCTATCTCTGCATGGGTGGCGCCTCCATTAGATGATTTATGCGTTTTGTCGAAGACGTCATGTTCTAGCTTATCTCGTTTGTCCCGCTTATTGTTCCTGGACGACCCCCTGGAGTATCTCTTCCATAGTTCCACAATTTTTTCAAAAGGTTCTTTGGAGATATCTCCCTTACCAAGCAAATTTAACATATCTAAACAATCATCCCTGATCCCACAGAGCAAGATTATCTTGAGTACATCCAGCCCCATGTTCGTCTGCCCCACTCTCTGCACATTGTACAGCAATCTTTCCACAAAATCCTCCAAACTTTCATCCTCCTTCTACACCATTTTAAATAATTCCTCTCTCTTGTCCTTGGTATTACAATATTCCTGATATTTCTCCAGGAACACTTGTTTCATTGTATTCCAATTAGCAACGGTTCCTCCTCCAAGGCTCATAAACCAGCGTAATGCATTGTCCTTCAGGGTAGCAGGAAAAAGTTTTAGCTTTTGGGCATCGATGATATAATCGTAGCTGCGACAAAGAATATCGAATTCAAAAAGGAATTTTTCTGGGTCCTCTACCGCCTTTCCATGACAACGAGGTAACACCGATGGTGAGATATTCTTCATAGGAGCTGCCCCATCTGGTTGTTGAATCGGAAATTGTAGTGTAGCCACTATTCCCTCTAGCAGGGAGTGATTTTCTCCCATTACTTCCTCCTCGTCAGCCCCGTGTCTGTTACTCATCTCCTCTTCTATTTTCTCCTCTTCTGTTGTCTCCTCTTCATTTCTTTCTGCGTTCTTTTCTTCGTCCTTCTCCTGTTCCTCTTTCTTTTCTTCGTTCCTCCAATTATCCAAGAATTTATGGTGGTACTGATCCCACTCTTCCTTAGTTACAACCCTCCCGTTGATGTGATAGGTCAGACCTTTACCAGCAGGTCCGGTTGTAACAGCTGTGTCTTCGTCTACCGGAATGTTCGAGGGAGTTACAGCTGCTCGTGGATTCTCCACCGTGGATCTTGACGCTGGCACCTCAGGATCAGCAAGATTCCTTCTGATAGGAGTTTCTTGAAGATGAGATCTGGTGGATGAATCAGTTATGTCAACAAGATCATCGATGAACTTCCTTCTGCCCAATGGTACTCCTCGACCGTGACCCGAGCCACCTGCACTATTAGTATCTTGTGGGGTTTTGGGAGTTGGGAATTGATCGCGTTTTACCCTTCTCGTATTCATGCAACCCAAATCATTTCATCAAAGAGAATAAAAAGAAACTGACTAGAAACAATTACCAAATGCAACTAATGATAGTGTTTAATTTTTATCCTTCCCCGGCAACGGCGCCAAAATGTCGAGCACCCTAAATGTAGATAAATTATTATCAACACTCAGAGCATACGAGATTTATTGTCAACCCAGGAAAGTCTTTTATTTCAAAGGATAGATGCACAATTTACGCTTAAACACCAAATCATTGTAATTAAACACTTTACCCTCAACAACCATGTTCATCCCTCAGAACCTGTGTAATCCCACCAACCTTCTAAACACTACAAACTCAATTGCTTCCTACCATATATCAACAGGAAATGAAATCAAATTCAAATGGAAATTGCAGACAGAAAGGAAATCCTATTCATATTCTAGAATAAATTCTTTGCCTACTCGATCTAACCACTCTTGAAATCCATAAACATAAATGAAACGTAATCTAGAAATTCAATTGCAGTAAATCAAGTTCAGCTACTCTAAAGAATTGAATTGCAGAAATGAAAGTTAACGACTGTAACAGTAAAATAATTGCAAGGATTCGTGGGATGACAATCTGAAACCACGAGATGAACAAGGTTGTGTACAGCTATTGAATGAATTGCATAAAGGAAACTTCCTACCCAGTCGACTGTTAATCTATAGCAATCACCAATCTCAGGAAAATGTAATACTGCAAATTCACACACGCCACTGCTGCGTACACAAGCAATATAATCAACAGAACATCATACGAGAATAAATTCAAGGATCCTACTTTAACTCAGCAATCTCTGCGGAAGGTGGGCCCAGCCTTGGCACAGAGACGCTGGATGAACAATGTACAGCTCCCTTAAATCGACGGTAACTCTTTGTATTAAAAAGAAGAATGAATACAAATCACTTTCCACTGTCAATACAAGAATGAATTATCTATTTTTCAACCCCCTGGGTCGAGGCAGCCCCTCATTTTTATACATACAGACCATAATAGCTGATCCTATTACAAAGGGTAGCCCTGAATATCTCTGATCTTTAGGCGCCCTGAATAACACAAGTTGTTACAAAACGTGGCGTGGTGCAAATATAGAAAATGAGAAAGAGCTGTAAGCTGGCCCAGAAGTGGCGATCTTCCCAGATCGCCATAATATTCAAACAGCTATACTAAAGATCCCCCAATTGTAGCACACTCTGTTACAGCTACTTTGTACGGCTCTGTCTGGAGGGTTACATAGAAACCACGTGCCTTAATTGATGATTGAAGGGTTGAGGGTCCCCTTGGATCACGAACGATCCTTGTTTCAAGACTTGTTCAGCTTCACTTTCCTGCAGTCAACTTATCTTGCACTATCTTCATAAATTGCAACGTATTAGCACAATTTCGAGAGATAAACAGCCTTAATTGTCACAATCATAAGCATTAATAGGATAAAACAATAATCAGTCTTACCTTGGCAATTTACGGCATAGAGTGAGGAAAACAGGTATGATTAGCATGCTGACCAGTGTAAAACAAGGGAAGAAAAGGTGATTAAAGATGGTTAAAAAGGGACCAATTGTGGACTCAACAACAACCATGAACAAAGAAATTCAAGAAGAAGATCGAGAATTAGAAGAACCTCAAGAACCTGTAGATCCACCTCAGGAGAAGAATCCTCATAAGGGAAAACCTGCTTGGGTACATGAAATTATCCAAGGTGCAGAAAGATATGGAGCTTCAGATGAAACACACAGAGGAAGAAAGAGAACTAGATCCTACTCCAGTTATGCAGCCTTGCTATGTGACATTATTGATAAAGAACCTTCCAACTATGAAGAAGCAACATAAAGGAAAGAATGGAAGGAGGCCATGATCAAAGAGTATCAATTGATCATGAAGAATGATGTTTGAGATGTTTTCCCAAGACCAGAAGGGAAGTCCATTGTAACTTCCAAATGGATCTACAAGACCAATCATGTTGCAAATGGCATCATAGAGAAATATAAAGAAAGATTCTTGGCTCATGGTTTCTCCCAGAAAGAAGGAATAGATTATGAAGAAAATTTTGCACCTGTAGCCAGATACACTTCCATCAGATTAGTACTTTATCTGGCTATAGTGATAAAATGGAAGATACACCAGATGGATGTCAAGACTGCTTTCTTGAATGGTGTAGTAGAAGAGGAAGTGTATGTGGAGCAGCCACTCGGTTTTGAGACACATGACAGGGAGTCTCATCTGTGTAGATTGAAGAAAGCCCTGTACGGTTTGAAACAAGCACCCAAGACATGGTATGACATAATTGATGGCTTCCTATCCAGTTTGGTCTTTACCAAGAGTAAAGTAGATTCCAACCTTTACTACAAGGTTGAAACTGGCAATCTAGTGATACTCCTATTGTATGTGGATGATCTATTTATAACAGGTATGGATGGGTTGATTGCTGATACAAAGAGGAAACTTGATACCAGGTTTGAAATGAAAAACTTGGGTATGATGCACTATTTCTTAGGCATGGAGGTGTGGAAGAATGAGGATGGAATATTCCTTGGACAAGGGAAGTATGTATTATATATTCTAAAGAGATTCAGGATGATGGACTGCAAGGCCATAACCACACCTATGGCATTGAACCTGTAGCTATTGAGTGATGCTTCATCAGAAACGGTTGATGCTACAATGTATCGTCAGATGATTGGGTCCTTGATGTACCTGACAAACATGAGACCAGATACTTGCTTTGATGTGAACACCTTGAGCCAGTTCCTGATATATCTAAGACATGTTCACTTGATTGCTGCAAAGCATATTCTGAGGTACCTGAAGGGTGCAGTTGATTATGGGCTCAAGTATGAGGCAAATCAGAAGATTAACTTGGAGGGTTATGTTCATTCAGATTGGGCAGGAAGTTCCATCGATAGTAAGAGAACTTTAGGATGTTGCTTAAGTATGGGATCAAGTGTGATATCTTGGTTTAGCAAGAAGAAATCCTATGTGGAACTGAGTACAACTGAAGCAGAATATGTTGCAGCTTGTTCAAATAGTTGCGAGGCAGTGTGGCAGAGAAAGCTACTATCTGATTTATTTGATATCGAGTTGGATGCTACATGTATATATTGTGACAACCAAAGTTGTGTGAAGTTGTCAGAGAACCTAGTGTTCCATGAAAATTTGAAGCATATCAAGATCAAGTATCACTATATCAGGGATATGGTGCAAAGAGGAGTAGTGAAGTTCCAGTATGTTGCGATGGACGAACAAATAGCTGATGTGTTGATGAAGCCATTGGCCAGATCGAAGTTTGAGTACGTCAGGGAGAAGCTTGGTATTCTCCAGATCGAGGTTCCATCCAAGGGAAAATGATGAGACCTAGAGCCATTCTAACATGGTGAGAGGATTAGGTTCCTTCCATGGTCAGATGCAAGGGCTAAGCCATTTTGTCATGGTGAGAGAATTGGGTTCCTTCCATGTCAGATGTGAGGGTTGAGGCATTCTGATGTGACTGTAGGATTGGTTCCTACATGATCAGATATAAGTGTTGAATGCCATTCTTGGAATGGAGGCACCTGGTCAGTTACCAGGAATACTCATTCTAGGACTGAGAGCCTTTCTGACAAGATGAGGTCAGATGTGAGTGTTGGGCGTGCCTTTTTGACAAGATGAGGTAAGATGTAAGAGCTGAGCGGGCCATTCTAAATTAGGGTTAGATATAAGTGCTGAAGACCTACATGAAGAATAGGCCTACAACCCACATGAAAAAGGGATGGCTCTGTAGAAGTTCCTGTGACGAGAAGAATAGAGAGATATCATCATTCTAAGATAGCACCAATGATGATGATCTAGATCAAGTGATGATCCATATGTGATGATGATCTAGACTTGATGATGATCTAGATCAAGTGATGATCCAGATGTGATGATGGTCTAGACTTGATGATGATCTGGACTTGATGATGATCTAGAAGTGACGATCCAAATCAAGTGATGATCCATATTTGATGATGATATAGTGATGATGATCTAGCAGTCGTGATGATCTAGATACCGTGATGAAGACGATGATGACTTGAAGATGAAGATGACTTGAAGATGAAGAAGATGAAGAAGACTTGGAGATGAATAAGACTTGAAGATGAAGATGATGAGATGATCCAGTCGATACAGAGAAGAAGACCAGTGCTGAAAATTATGTCAAAAGAATACCTTCCTAGTTAAGAGAGAGTGTTGATGTATTTGTAACTTCAGAAAGTATTCACTTGTATATATTATGTATTATACCTCGATGTTTATTCTGGGAAGTGTCTTTAATGTATTTGAGTCATTTCATGCCTCGATGTTCCTATCGGGAGGTTCTATAATGTAAAAAATTCATGTCAAGTCATTGTGGGTAACCCTCCTATTGTTCAAGGGCTAAAGTCCCCATAGTTCCGGGGCACTAGGGTTATTAGACTCTTCTAGAGAAGTCGGCCCTAGTGAGTCATGGTCAAGTCAGGAATCAGTATAAATAGAGACTAAGCCTCTCTATTTATCACACACTCACTCACACTCAGTTGTAGCACATAGCTGAGGAAGAAGAAGTTGTTGGGGATAGAAAGAAAGAGGCCACTTCTGTTGGGATATCATTTTACTGTTTTTGGGGCTTTGCTATTTGGTGTTGATTCTATCTCTAAGGAAGTTGTGGGATTTTCTCCTTTATGGTTTCCCTGAGGAAAATATTTGTGTTCATTGTCTTATGTGTTTGATTTCTATGCTTGTTATTATCTCAGTTAAGATCCTAAGTTAATGCTAGATTAAATGATAAAAATATAACACTAAGGCATAATTCATCTTTTACAACAAAATTCTATTGATCCATGTAACAAAGTTAAGGAGGAAAACCTCATGGGGAAAGACCTCCCCTCAAAAAATGGATTATGACATAGAAGAAAGGATGCATAAACCCCAAACTAAAAAATGTATGGAGGAATATTCTTCTTGCAAAGAAGTGGAATGTGCTCAACCAACTCAGGAACAACTGCATGAAGAATCCTTAGACCATGTAGAACAACTGAAATGCACTGATAGGACAGCAAATGGTGCTCTTCAGACTTGAACCTCCAACCAAATAGGATGACATTCCTAAAAGAGACTGAAGGTTATTGAGAATAGGTGATCCCAAGCGATTCATAAGGATCTTGAAGCATCAACTTTGAATCAAGGCTATAATCAGCTCCAAGAAGGTGTGCCATTGTGATGATTGATTGGTTATTTTGTTACAAATGGATAAATGTATGAATGCCGAGTTACAATAATGAATATGCACATGATGTCTGTTCACTATGTGTTTGCATAAGATTGCATAAATAAGGGTGAATAATACTTTAGTGTTGATATATAAAGTGCAAACCACCGACCCACCTTCCTGGTATTCGTTGGAAACCTTGTTGTAGAGCCTATGACCTAAAACACCCTCCCGCACAAACTATGGAAATGTGGCTCTGGTAGTTACCCATAAAACTTAGATATCTCGGGTGAGACGGCATCTGTGTCACAGGTGTTGTCGGTTGGGCTCTGCTCCGTTAGGCCAATATTTTGGGATTTGTTGTGCTGACCAAAAGGGGTTGAACCTGGGTCCAACAAGAGAGGGAAGAGGAGAAAAATCCAACAAATAGTTTTTTTGTCGGGACCTTGAAGCATTGTGGTGAGGGATATGTTCTGGAATCCCACGAAACCGGAGATCCAAGACTAGGTGGATTTCAAAGAGATAAAGTTTGCACGAGAAGAAAGCGAAGGAACACGATGGAACCCAACAGATTGGTTGGGCTGCTACATCTATTCAAACATTTACAAGAGTTTCTTTTTGAGTTCCCTGTCATATTGTATGAGTGTTTTTGTAAGTTGGAAACCCAGTAGAATAATTTTCAAGGAGGAGAACTGAAAGAGTGGACTTTGGTTTTATTGAGCAGCTGAAAAGAATAAACAAATATGTATCAAGGGTTGTGGACTTCTGGGTAGACAGTATCATATAGGGTATATCAATAATTTCATTGTTGAAACAATAACCTCATACAGTGAGGTAGAGAAAAAAAAAATTCAAGGACCATGCAATCAATATGTCTCATCTTTGAAGACGTGGATAAAAATACTTATATGTGAAAAAGGCATCCTACAAATGATAGACTGAACAAGAAAAGGGTGGTTGTGTTTCAAAATAACCCTAGAGTGAGATGTTCCCGGGAGATAGTGGAATTGAACTAGATCTTAGATTTTTAAGAAATGAAAGAAGATTCAGATCTAGTAAAAGAAGGAAAACTTTGTTTGGACGAGGGAGTTGTAGCATAGAGCAGGAATAAGGCTACAAGTTTTCATCATACCTAGACAAAGGCTCTTACGATGAGGAAGACGAATATCAGTCGATCTCAGAAGGAGACAAAGATTCTGAAGAGTCGATTGAAGCTCCAGAACAACAATGTGTACACAAATAGCCTACCGTACCACAGGTAATATCACGAGACCTATCTCCAAGTATTTCTGTAAATACAATTAGTACTAACGCTTTAAATAGTGGACAAGGAATTCTAACTAGTCCAAATTTTGTTCTAACTGTACCAACAATAAATACATCACCAATCAATCCAATGGCTAGAACTGACATTAAGCTCCCAATATGCAATGGGAATGGGCTAGAAGACCCAAAGCAACACTGGTTTCGATGTGACATTGTCTGGACCATACGTCATATCCAAGATGAGAATGCCAAGAAAGCACAACGAATCACGACGCTACGAGGTCATGCACTAGACTGGTATATGAATTTTTCCATATTACCAGTAGGAGTGGTCCCAAATACACTCAATGAGATTCGACTCAGGTTGATTGATGAATTTAAGAAGCTGAAGTCTGAATCCCAATACGTCATCGATATCAAGGAGATCAAACAGCTACTGACAGAATCTATTTGGGATTTTGACAAGAGATTTAAGACATCAATGGCCAAAGTGAGTTTCCAAATGTCGTATGTGCAACACAAGGAATGGTTCATTGTCACCTTGTTACCACATATTTGAACACCGTTGATGCAATAGAAACTCGTGTCGCAGACAGAGGCTCTTGAAATAGCAATGAAATTAGAGGCCTCGCCAGTTGGAGACACTAGCTCGAGAATGATGCAAATTCAGTTGTAGCTGGCCAATCTTACGGTGCAGCTCTAGGAAATTAAAATAGGAAAGGAATTTTAGGAATAACTATGATGTACAAGATGCAGAACAGATGAACACCATAAAGATAATATTCCAGCGCTAATGAGTTATGTCACAGCAGGTGCGTTGAACCCATTAAACACCCAAGGAATTCCTTGGGGTAGAGTATTCCAGACTAGAGGTCACAAGTCCAAAGAATGTCTGTACTTACAGAATATTATAAGTGCACCTTCTAGTATATATTATAAATTTTTTAGACCAGTAGGTCATGATGAAAAATACTGCAGAGCACTTTAGCTGCTGCAAGAGAAAACGATGGATACCTACTTAATGAAAAATGATGAACAAATGAAATATGAATGAGCACAGTCTCAGTTTCATCCTACCCAGTTTCAACCACAATATTATCCTCAACCAAAATACCAGCAGAATCAGTATCCTCAACAACAAAAATACCCTTTGCAAAGGGGGGTGGGAAATTTAGGGGTCGAGGATAGCAACCAGGTGGAGGATTTGGTTGAGGAAGAGGCCAAGTTGTATGTTATAATTGTGGGAAGCCAGGACATTTTTCCTGAGATTGTCAAAGTCCTACAAAAAATTGTACATATTGTAAAGAATTTGATCACACTATCAAATAGTATCCGCAACTTATTGCGAAGTGGAAGGCTAGAACTATCGTTAAACCTAACTTAATGCAGAATCTGAATCCAAACCCCAATCCAAATATTCAAATGATTTCTTTTGAACCAAGACAAACCAACCTTTCCATAGTTAAGCAAGGAGGTGCTACGATAGGAGCAGACCAAAATACACCAAGGACAATCACAGGTGCGACCTACGACACAAAAGAAATCTCCACGAGATGTTCAACAATAGAAATAAGTATTCTTGGAGATGCAACAAGACTTTGGTCATTATACCAATCAACTGTCAACATTTGGACAAGTTAGATATATTCTCGAACGATTTGAACAACTAATTAGAAGGCCACCCACTAAAAAGGTTAGTAAGCTCAAGTTTTTTTTTCCAAATTTGCTTAGCACTAATCCATGGTAAATATGTTGTCACAGAATTAACAACACTCATAGAAGACACCACAGAAGACCTGAGACCTAAAAAAAGATTCAATCATATCAGGAGAAAAGTGAAGATAGAACAAGAACTGCGAATGACTACATAGATTAGAGATTATGATATGGACTATATCATACTATACTTGGGCTTAGATTTCAATATATTGACAAGAAAAATGTGGGAAAGCATGAACAAGCCGTGATTAGACTGGTCTCCTATTTAGCTAAGGCTTGAGAACTAGTCAAAGGTGCTACCAATTGGTAGACTATCCCAAGTACATGTGGAAGTCGAAGACTTAAGAACATATGTTGACTTCGAGGTCATTGACATTGTTGATGACACAAACCCATATCTTGCGCTTCTAGGAATTGATTGGGCAATAGACAACCAAACTTGAATAAACTTGAATAAAAGGATCTTGTCTTTCGAACATTCTGAAATAAGAGTGGTTGTTCCCATTGATCTGCTAGAAGGGTAGCAATATGTTGATCCCGTGCATAGAAAAGGGTAAGAAAATTATCTATTCCAAACGTACAACATTATGTCTTCAAATGAAGACTATATTAATCCCACAATTGATGGAAACTTGAATTGGTGGAGTGTAAGCCCGTGCACGTCTGACTCAAGCGATGCTTTGGAAAAATGGAAAAAGAGGCTGCATGAAGTTTCCATGCATGAATGTGCAAGAATCACAAGATCTATTCGTAGGGTAGAGCTGAAGCCAGCACGCTGCCTACATATGAAGGATTTCCTACTCTTGCATCCTTCTTGGAAAAATTTGAAGAAAATGTCACATAATCACAGTGATTGTTCGCTTTGCACCATGTGCTGAAAGTTACACCCGCTCGATGGTGGGGGTACACATAAATAGTCTATCTCTGAATGGACGCAATATAGGAGGCTAATGGAGATCTGGTTTGGACAAGACATCGATTATGCTGATAAAAAGTATAGAAGATTGACAGATCCTGGAAAACACATTGAGAACTGTCGCACAGTTTGGCAAGACTATCTGTGACAAGAATGGGTTCACCGATTCATCCACACCTTGGAAATGGTGCCAAGAATTTGGTACACCTCAGAAGAGTTGTGATGAGGAACCATTGAATGGGAAATATTAGCTATAAATTTACCTAGACATTTGAATTTACAAGCAAACATCCAATAGTTGATGTTGCGCTACAGGTAATAAAGGAGAAGATCTTTGAAGAAATACCCGTTGTGAACACAAACTACCATTAATGTAGTATGACTATACACGACTGGATGGAGTTTTACAATATCATGGGAGAATTGGATGATGATGAACCATTGGAGATAAATATACTTGAGTCCGAAGGTACACGTACAGTAGAGGGAGTTGCTATAACCAATGATCGGTTTCTAAAACCACTCAAGATTAAGAAAGGAAATATTGGTTCAACTAAAAACCTGAAGTTTTCCAATAGTGGAGATTACTGGGATGATGAGACTGTTGGAAATATCACTGACTTATTACATGAGTTCCAGGACCTTCTCCCTACAAAGTTTTCAGAAATGAAAGCCATAGTTGGAGAACTTGGTGAAATGAAGATACCCTTAAGGCCTGATGCAAACCAGTCAAACAATGACCATACCAACTGAAATGGATCAGCCCAATCATGGTACAAGACAAGAAGACTCCAAGTGAAGTCATAATTTTTGTTAATATTGGGAAACTAAATGATGCCATCTTGTATGATCCATTTCCAACTCCATTTACAGATGAAGTGTTGAAAAATGTTGGAGGGAAAGAGATATATTCATTTACAGATGGATTCTTGGGTTACCATCAGGTCAGAATTGCAAAAGAATATCCCTACAAGACTACATTTTCCATAGAATGGGGATGCTACCAATACACAGTAATTCCCTTTCAACTCAAGAATGCGCCTACAATATTTTCCAGAATTGTAGTCGTTGCCTTTAAATATTATATACACAAATTTCTTGGAGTCTATTTTGATGATTGGATAGTTTTTGGTCTCATAAAAGATCACATAGAAAGTGTTAGAATGATGTTGGAATGATGTTGGAATGATGTTGGAATGATGTCATCCATACCAAATTGCCCTCAATTTGAGGAAGTGTATTTTTCTTGCACCTTTAGGGGCTCTGTTAGGTCATGTGGTCTGTCATTATGGGATTTTGGTTGATCTAGCTAAAATCACCATCATCCTAGACTTACTACCACCTACCACAGTTAAAAAATTAAGAGAAACATTAGGGCATACGGGATACTACAGAAAGTCCATCAAAGGATATGCACTAGTGACTGCCCCGATGGAGAAATTGTTGAAAAAATATACTGAGTTCCAGTGGACAGATGAATGACAAGAGAGTCTAGATAAGTTGAAAAGAAAAATAGCCACTTCACCTATACTGATATTCCCATATTGGAAAAAATAATTCATGTTCATGTGGATGCATCCTCTGTGGCACTTGGAGTGGTATTGACACAACCATGAGAAGGAGATATTGATCACCCCATTGCTTTTGAAAGAAGGAAGCTATCAACCGCAGAAAATAATTACACTACAATATAAAGAGAAGGACTTGTGATGGTCTATGCATTGCAAAAATTCAGACGTTACTTGCTAGGGGGACATTTTAAAATTTACACTGATCATTCTGCATTGAAATATTTTGTTAACAAGCAAGTGTTGAGGGGGGTGGATATTTTTCGACGGCTCCCCCTCTTCCAGGAATTTGATTTTGAGATTATCATCAAACCGGTCTAATTAAACTTAGGACTAGACAACCTATCCAAGATAGAGAGTGGAGACAAACCCACTAGTTTGGAGGACAACCTCCCAGATGCACAATTGTTTACGATAACTGCCTTTGATAACCAGTATGAGGATATCATACAGTTCCTAACTATGGGTTTTGCACTGGCTAAGTTTACAATAGCACAAAAGAAATAGTTAGTAACATGAGCTACAAATTTCCAATTGATTGCTGGCTACCTGCACAAACTAGGCCCAGATGAAATACTATGACGCTGTGTTTTTGAACATGAACGACATATTATTTTAAGTGAAGCACATGCTGGTGTTGCAGGAGAACACTATACAGGAAATAATATGATACACAAGATATTACAATCTGGGATATGGTGGCCTACTATGCATGTCGATGCCAGATATTATTATCGCAGTTGTGATGTCTTCCAATGAATGGGGAAGCCATCTAGAAGAGATGAGATGCTTTTAGTTCCACAAATTACGTTACAGGCATTTGATAAATGGGTTGTCGACTTTGTGGGGCCTATTAGTCCAGTAGGGAAGTGCACAAGAGCTAGATATATTATCACTATGAGGGATTACCTAACTCTATTGGTAGAAGTTGTGCCCGTCAAGGATTGTACTATTGTGATGGAATCAATTTTTTTGTTCAAAACTATGTTGACAAGGTTTGGATGCCCTAAGATATTGATTAACGATCAAGGTATGCATTTTTTTAATCAATTGATTGAAGAACTAATGGATGAATTTCAGATACAACATAGAAGAACAACTCCATATCACCTGCAGGCAAATAGAGTGGTCCAAGAATTCAACAAGATTCTAGAAAATGTGCTCACCAAGGTCTGCAAAACAAGAAGGGATGGCTGGGACCAAAATTTTTGCAGTACTATGGGTGTATCGCACAACATGTGAGAAGTTAACAAGCTAGACACTGTTCATATTAGTGTATGGAGAGGAAGTTGTTATGCCTATGGAATATATTCTACCAAGTTTAAGAGTAGCAGCCATTACAGAAATGACAGATGTTAATGTTGTTGAAGAAAGATTACTTCAGTTAATCCATTTGGAAGAATAACACTTCATTGCAGGATTCCATCAAAACATAGAAAAATAAAGGCAGAAGGCATGGCATGACAAACACATTAAGAACAAGAAATTTACAGTTGGAGGCCTTGTTCTTATGTATGATAGTAAATTTTTCAAGAACCCAAGAAACTTGAAGACATATTGGTTAGGTCCCTATGTAGTGAAGGAAGACACTGATGGAGGAGTAGTGAAGTTGGAAAAACTAGATGGTACAAAAGTCATAGGGCTCATTAATGGGAGTCGGTTGAATCCTTATTTTGATAACTGCAACCAATATATATATAGATATATCGCCACAATGATGATGATGATTAGTGTGATGATGATGATGATCACCACGATGGTTATGAGAAAAATAATAGTGTGACCTTTACACAAAGCGTGGCGAGGAAAGTGTGGCACTAAAATCAATTGCACGTTGATACAATGATGAGGAAGGATTGTTGAAGTGACAAATATCAAGTCCACAAATAGCAATAAAATTCGAATCCGGTTCCAAGAGTTGCTTAGGGTCACTTCTGCCATTAATATCATGATGTCACAGTGAAAAGGGCTGACGTAGTTGGCAATTCCACATAAGGAGTCAGATCAAGAACCCACGTGATGGTTTGTGTTTTCATTATTCTACTCGATGGTGGAGCATGTGAGGATTTGACAAACTCATGGCTGGAATGAACCGATAATTGATGGTCGACTACCATCTCAGGTCCTTATAATACCACAACCAGATTTGTTTGTAACATACAGAGTGAATGAGATCCAGTGGAGAAGAATGATGAATAACTTTTATGGTGCTAATGGCCCTAGGGGTCCTGTTGAGGAAGTTGTAATTACTATTCTGATTAGGAAGCCTATTGTTTGATATGTTTTACTAACGGCTGGGAGTTTCTTCAAAATTCAGCCAATTCTGGGCCTTCATGTAGAAGAAGCTCTAGCCATCAGGGTAAATATGACAATGCAGAGACCCCCTGATGTTTCGAAAAGAAATGTTTCCTTAGAGGAGTTGAGCATAACTGAAGGAATAGTGGAAAAAATTCACAGACCAAAGGACATCCCATCAAAGCCTCCAGACATGACTGGTAAGAATTAATTTCCACAATGCATAGTATCCATTGCTAGGATCCGTCACTCTAAACGAATGTTTAGACTAAGAGAGAGAGAAACGGAGGTCTATGTCATCACCATCATCACTGGAAATTGCTAAATCTAAGGAAGGTGGTGACGATTCCTAAGATGTGTTGCACTTGCATACCTTAGTGGAAGGAGCTACTCCATAACGAGGATGAAGGATCTCACCAGCATTGTAGCCAAAAGAAATATGGATGATATGCTAGATTGATAGATGGCCACGAGCTCTAAGGATTACTCGAATTTTGCATACTCACTCACGGGTGATGCTGAAGAATATTATGAAGGGAGGAAGGAAAAACCGGGGATGAGTTGAAGGATGAAGATTGAAATGTGGACAAGGAACATTGGTGTTCCTGATAAGTCATTCAACCCCTGCATTTTACCCCTACGTCCTACTCTACTGAGCGGTAAAAACATCCAGAAGCTAAAAATAATGACAATTCTATCAAGGATTTAGTATTGTTGATAAATGAAACTATCTTATGGAGTTCTACAAAGTTGATAGTGTTACCAGGAGATATAGAGGCTACCGCGCATAAAGAAAAACACAGAAGGAACATAAACCCTTCTGACAACTGCAAACAAAAAGGAACATACGGTCAAACACAGAATGAAAATAAAGTCAGAAGAAGACAAGGTCATAGGGATAATTCAGCCTGTGCACAAGAAAGTACGTGAGGTAGTGTCCTCGGTAGAAAGTGACATGTCGAAACACATCAATTTTGACCTGATGGATCACATGCAGAAAATAGAAGAATAAGTGCGTGCAGAAATAGAGAAGTTGCTAAAAATCATGGAGGATTTTCAAAACAAAATCAGTGCAAGTCATTTTATGGAGCACTAACTCACATGGATTGGGACGAGCCATAGGTGAGTGTTGGGGTATTTTTGGGCCTCAGGAAAGAAGAAAATAATTCATGAATAATTCTTCCTAATTATGGAAGAAGATGGTAAATAAGAAGAATAAGGAGTTACGACAGAGGAAGTAGCATCAAAGGAAAGCGAAGAATATTGTGACAGAATAAGGGTAGTAAGGAAGAAGACAAAGAGGAGGCATAGGATAAGGAAGTTGTGCTAGTGTAGTAAGATACGATGGAAGGACAGAGTAATAGATGTGATCTGAAAACAAGATCTTTGCTACTCTATGACGTTAACATGAATTGCATAAAGAGCATGAATGAAGCTCACAAATCCATAAGAAGAGAACCAAATAGCATAGACAATACACACATAAAGACATCAAGTTGATAACGGAATTCGTCCAGGATGGACTACGTCTCCAATCCTACTTCTCAATAGGAGGGCCGATCTATAATCTCAGCATGAAGGCAAAATACATGGCAATGATACAATGATACCTTGGCGACAATGGTCAAGAAGAGAACCGCTGCCCAAAACACAACAAGACTGCTTCCAGCAACTCTGAAGCCTAAAGACGATGTAAAATGAGTATAAACACTCGTACCTTCCTCCTGCAGAGCTACGCAATCTCCCTTCTCTCCTTTAGCTACAAAGTCTCCACTCCAAAGCATGCCCTGTAAATGGAAATCAAGTGGGTTTATAGGGGCTTGGCTTGCCCCACTCCACATTCTCCTCATGATTCTTTAGTTACAACAAATTTTTCCCAAGAAGGCATATGGTTCCAACTCCCCACATTTGGTTAGGATCTTCTTAAATTATGTAGTTGACATAGTTACAACTATGCCAACCACATTTTATATTTTTAGAATATTACAATAAAATTCTTTTCCCCCAAAACCACATGGTTCATTGAACCCACAATATGGTTTTTTTTTAAACAAATTTGTTATAACGTAACTTGTTTTTAGACCCACTTATAACCCATTTTATATAGTTTATAATTCGACATGTGTTGAAATAGAGCGCAGGCTCCCGTGCTGGTCGGATCTCCCGGTCACGCTGGAGGAAGAACCAAGGTTGGGGCTAAGCCCTGGCTCCTTTGGGGCTCAAAATGCCACTTTAAATAAATTCATTTTCATACATTATACAAGGAACACTACCGATGCAGTTGGTAAAGGTGCGGAGACAGGGTATGGGAGGTCAGGAGTTCGAAACCGGCTAAGAGCAGTAACATTTTGGTGAACTTCAATCAATATTGGCCAATCCGGTGCTACCACATGGTATTTTTGGATTGGTCCACCTCAATGCCCAGTCAGCTACCAAATAATCTACCGTACTTCCAACTAAGTTGCGCAGTCACCTCTGTACTGACACGTGTTGCATTCGGATTGGTCTGTACTGCTAATTGGATTGCCACCTCATCATCCGTACATGACACGTGTCGCATCCTGATTGGACCGTACTACCACCTGTCTGTCCATACAACTGCCACATCATCCATATGTACTGTATGGATTCCATGTGTCACCCTGCCAGTGGTGCCACGTGGCACCCCCATTTTTCCAAATTTGCATGTTTCATCAATACAACAGAATGCGATAACTTTCTCATACGGAGTCCGTTTGAGGTGAAATGAATGTCATTGGAATCGTCTTGACGAGCCCTTCGATATGGTACTAGTTTTGCTGAGATTGGAGGACTTCAAAAAAATTTCCTTCTTGGATCCTCCTGGATCATTCCTCCCCACTGAGAAGCTTTTGGCCTCCAAAAGTCTTTACCAATCAACAGATAGGTGAGGGAATTGCTCCCTCACTTTATCCTTCTCGATCCACTTGGCTTTGCTTGGATGAGTGCCTCTAATGCCCACTTGAATATAATCAACATCACCTCTGCAAGAAGTCCTTGTCCTTCTGTCCAAGATGACATCTTCCTTTATCTCATCCATGTACTCAGGAGAAAATTCATCAACTGATGGAAATGAGACATTCTCCCTTTTATCCATGATCATGGGAGGCTCATAGAGTTTCAAGTTCTCCACATTCACCACTGAGTAGATCTGCATGTATGGCAGTAGCTCTAAGCGAAAGGCATTCATCCCAATCTTCCCCAAGATGGTGAAGGGACCATATCTAATGGGCATGAGCTTCTTGCCTTCTCCTTTCATCCTCTCCTTGCTGATGTGAAGCCACGCTTGATCTCCTACCTGAAACTGATGATTAACTCTATGCTTGTCATGGTGAGCCTTGTACTGGGCTTGACTTTTCTCCAACTGCTCTTGCACTGCTTGATGTACCTGTTGAACTCTCTGAATGAACCTGCGGGATTTGTCTTCATCCTTGGAAGTGCTTGAATCAACCTCTCTCCCATAAGTGAAGTCCAATGGAGTCTTTGGAAAGTACCCAAAGCATGTCTCAAATGGTGAGCTCTGAGTGGAAGAATGCATAGCCCTGTTGTAGGCATGCTGCACATACTGGATCTGCTCATCCCATAACTTAGGATGCTTGTTGCAATAACCTCGAAGCAAATGGACAACTGTCCTATTGACTACCTCTGTCTGTCTGTCGGTCTGTGGATGGAATGTGGTGCTCCTCTTCAGCTTGGTGTCCATCATACACCATAATTTTTTCCAAAACTCTCCAAGGAATCGGGAGTCCCGATTCGAGATAATGGACATAGGAAGTCCAAAGTGAACCCATACATGTTGAAAGAAGAGAGAAGCATCCTGCTCTGCAGTGACCTAATTTTTACATGGCATAAGAATATGCATCTTGCTAAACCTATCCACGACCACATACAAGTAGTCACGACCCCTCC
>LPNX010934679.1:805871-877215 GCA_001517045.1 Pseudotsuga menziesii | reverse complement strand
GATGGAATTGTTGAAGAAATCCCATCCACCTGAAATGACGAGCTTGCTGGAGCTTAGTCTGGGACTGGAGATACTGCAAGGGTTGATGATCGGTATGGATGATCATCTCCTTACCCATCAAGTAGTGTTTCCACTTCTTGACACTATGAACCAAAGCATACAACTCTTTGTCATAGGTAGGGTAGTTGATCATTGCTTGAGTAAAAGTATCTGAATGGTAGCAAATAGGCTTGCAGTGCTGCATCAATACTACCCCCATGGTGTATCCATTGGCATCTGTCTCTATCTCAAATGGCTGCTGCAAATTGGGCAAGGCTAGGACTGGGGTGGTGCTGATCTTTACCTTCAATGTGTCGAAGGCTTTCTGTTGCTTACCTCCCCACTGGAAGGCTTTCTTAACACTTGTTAAGGCATGCAAAGGAGATGCTATGTATGAGAAGTTCTGAATGAACCTCCTCCAATATTGAACAGCTCCTAAAAATCTTCTCACTTCAGTAGCGTTAGTAGGCTTAGGCCAATTGACAATTACATCAACTTTTGAAGGATCAATTTTTAAACTTCCACCTCCTACAAAATGACCCAAGTAAAATAATGAAGTTTTGCCAACTTCACAGTTTGACAATTTTACATACAATTTCTCCTTTTTCAAAGTGTCCAACACTATCTTTACATGCCCTACATGTGCTTCCCAAGTTTTACTAAAGACCAATATATCATCTAGATAAACAATGACAAAATCATCTAAGAATGGCCAGAAAACAGCATTCATTACCGGCATAAAGGTTGTAGGTGCATTGCAAATCCCAAAGGGCATCACCAACCACTCAAATAGACCTTGCTTGGTATTGAAGGCCGTCTTCCACACATCACTTTCTGCAATTCTGATCTGGTGGTAGCCACTGTGCAAATCCAACTTGGTAAAGATCACAGCATCTTTCAACTGGTCGAGCAAGTCATCTATGAAAGGAAGCGGGTATTGATTCTTGATCATGATCTTGTTGAGAGCTCGATAGTCAATGCACATCCTCCATGTGCCATCTTTATTCATCACCAACACAATCAGCGAACCACATGGAGAGGAGTTGGGTCTGATCACTCCTTGGTACAACAAGTCTTGAACCTGCTTCTTAATCTCTACCATTTCAACTGCGGACAACATGTACATGCCCACATTAGGAAGAGGGGCATCCTATTGGAGATGGATCTCATGTTGAATCTCCCTTGCTTTCCCACCATACAAGTGCGGTGCTTGTCAGCCGAAGTGAATCCAACTGAATCTTCACATCTTCTTATTTGATCTGCTGGACTCGGCAATAGACCTCAATTTTCCTTATCCAATTATTCAACTTCTCTGCATTCACTTCCCCATTGAACATGGGAAAATCAAACTTCACATCGAGCTTCAATAAGGGCTTCTTTTGAGGCTCTTTGTGAGGAACCTTGGAATGCTGAGAATGAGATGAGGAAGAAGCACTTGAACTTGTGCTTGAAGCTGAAGGTGAAGAGGGAGGCTCAGGAGGCTCTTTGCCACCTCCTCCTTGGTTAACTGAAGCATTTCCTTCGTCCTTCACTTCTTTGTCTTCCTTCTTTACTTCACTGCCTTTTCTTTCTTTTGCCATGTGTTCTTCATAGTCTGCAAACAACTTGTCTACCTTGTCGGCCATCATGTAGAAGACCTTGTGAAAGTTTGCCTCCATCTCGATGTGGGCATCATTAGCATCCATATTCCTCCTTCAGTGTGCACGTCCGATCTCAGAATTGTAAGGCTCTAATGTACCCTCACCAGCTTGCAGTTCAGCGCTCATGAGCATCCACACTCACAATCCAACATCACATAGACCTGCTCTGATACCACATGATCCGAAAACAAGATCTTCGCTACTCTATGACGTTAACATGAATTGCATAAAGAGCATGAATGAATCTCACAAATCCATAAGAAGAGAACCAAACAACATAGACAATATGCACATAAAGACAACAAGTTGATAACGGAATTCTTCTAGGATGGACTACATCTCTGGGCCTACTTCTCAATAGGAGGGCCGATCTATAATCTCAGCATGAAGGAAAAATACATGGCAATGATACAATGATACCTTGGTGACAATGGTCAGGAAGAGAACCACTGCCCAAAACACAACAAGACTGCTTCTAGCAACTCCGAAGCTTGAAGATGGTGTAAAACGAGTATAAACACTTGTACCTTCCTCCTGTAGAGCTACGCAATCTCCCTTCTCTCCTTTAGCTACAAAGTCTCCACTCCAAAGCATGCCCTGTAAATGGAAATTAAGTGGGTTTATATAGGCTTGGCTTGCCCCACTCCACATTCTCCTCATGATTCTTTAGTTACAACAAATTTTGCCCAAGAAGGCATATGGTTCCAACTCCCCACACTTGGTTAGGCTCTTCTTAAATTATGTAGTTGACATAGTTACAACTATGCCAACCGCATTTTATATTTTTAGAATATTACAATAAAATTCTTTTCCCCCAAAACCACATGGTTCATTGAACCCACAATATGGTTTTTTTTTAAACAAATTTGCTATAATGTAACTTGTTTTTAGACCCACTTATAACCCATTTTATATAGTTTACAATTCGACATGTGTTGAAATAGAGCACGGGCTCCCATGCTGGTCAGAGCTCCCGGTCATGCTGGAGGAAGAACCAAGGTCGGGGCTAAGCCCCAGCTCCTTTGGGGCTCGAAATTCCACTTTAAATAAATTCATTTTCATACATTTTACAAGGAACACTACCAGCACAGTTGGTAAAGGTGCAGAGATAGGGTATGGGAGGTCAGGAGTTCGAAACCGGCGGAGCAGTAACATTTTGGTGAACTTCAATCAATATTGGCCAATCTGGTGCTGCCATGTGGTAGTTTCGGATTGGTCCACCTCAATGCCCATTCAGCTGCCAGCTCATCTTCTGTACTGCTAACTAAGTTGCGCAGTCACCTCTGCACTGACACGTGTCGCATTCGGATTGGTCCATACTACTGACTGGATTTCCACCTCATCGTCCGTACATGACACATGTTGCATCCTGATTGGACCGTACTTCCACCTATATGTTCATACAACTGCCACATCATCCGTCCATACTGTATGGATTCCATGTGTCACCCTGCCAGTGGTGCCACGTGGCAACCCCATTTTGCCAAATTTGCATGTTTCATCAATACAACTGAACGCGATAACTTTCTCATACGGAGTCCGTTTGAAGTGAAACGAACACCGTTGGAATCGTCTCGACGAACCCTTCGATTTGGTGTTGGTTTTGCTAAGATTGGAGGACTTCAAAAATTTTGCCTTCTTGGATCCTCCTGGATCAAGATGAGATGAAATGGCAGAATATTCACAGAAGCAGGCGTGTAGATAAGGTAGAAACTAGAAATTGACAATAAGGCATAATTCTGATAAAGAGACAGCCCTTAGAATTCATGGGTACGAGCTCGGCTGGAGCCGGTGGAAACCACACGCGTAAAGGAATTTTTGTAAGTCGGTATGATAGCACCGTTTTGGTTATGTATTGCTAGAATAGGAAAGACAACCTCTTGGATGAAGATAGTAATTCAACTGGGATAATAACTGAAGTTGAGTCTGTATCGAGTCTGTATCGATTCAGTATTGAGTCTATACAAGCATGTATGAGAGTGGTGTCAAGTTTGTAATAGGACTATAAAGAAAGGAACCCAAACTGTAAATGGGTTAGATGGTTCTGAGATGATTAGTTGATACCACAATTTTGATTAAGTATCTAAACTCTTGGAAAAGACACTTGAGCTAGACTAGAGGTAGATAGTTTTGGTTAATGACTCTAGATGGCTAAGTCATCAGAGTAGTGGTTCTGCATCTGAGTGCACAGACAGGTAGAGAAGGTCGGGTTGATCCAAGCTGTGTGTGGATCACTAAGTAGGAGTAGATTAGAGTGATAAAGAGAGAGAAGAACGGAGAGAATGAGATGGAAGAGAAGTCTATAGAGATAGAAGAGAAGATCTTGCATAAAGTTTGTAGCTTTGTGTATAGACAAAATGTGCATAAATTTATTCATGCCAATGCCAGATAAAGAGAACCTTGTGGTTTTTTTCCAGATGGGTTTCCACGTTATATGCTGTGTGTCTGTGTGAATGTTGAATAGCTTAGCTTAATGCATAAGTGTTTTGTTTACTGATTGATTGGTTATTGTGTTACAAATGGACAAATGTATGAATGTCAAGTTACAGTAATGAATATGCACATGATGTTTGTTCATTGTGTGTTTGCGTAAGATTGCATAAATAATGGTGAATCATACTTTAGTGTTGATATAAAGTGCAACCCACCAACCCACCTTCCCAGTATTCATTGGAAATGTTAGATTTTTATCAATTAGACAATATGATCTTAGGATCTTATCTAAGAGAATGACATGCACAACAATCAATCACAAGAGACAATAGACACAAAGATTTATCCTTGGGGAAACCATAAAGGAAAAACTCCACAACTTCCTCAGAGATAGAATGAGCACCAATGGCTGCAGTAAAACCCAAAGATAGAAAGATGATATCCAACAGTTGTTCTCTCTCTCACTTGTGTGAGCTCCTCTTCTCTCACCTATGCGCTATAGCTGAGTGAGTGTGTGTGTTAAATAGAGAGGCTCACTCTCTATTTATACTAGTTTCCTACTTGACAATAACTTACCAGGGCTGACTTATCTAGGAGAGTCTAACAACCCTAGTGCCCCACAAATATGGGGACTTTTCCCCCTGGTCAACAAGGAGGGTTACCCTCTATGACTTTACATGACTTGGTTACATTAATGATTCTCTCAATAGGAACATCAGGGACCAAGAAATACAATATATGAAATATACAAGTGAATACATTCCAAAGTTACAAATACATCAACAAGAAACCTTAGTGTAGATCCAAGGACCTAAAACACACTCCCGCACAAACTATAGAAACTTGGTTCTAGAAGTTACCCATAAAACTAAGATATCTCGAGTGAGACAGCATCTGTGTTGCAAGTGCTACTAGTTGGGCTCTGCTCCGTTAGGCCGATATCTTGCGCTTTGTTGTGTTGACCAAGAGAGGCTGAACCTGGGTCTAGCAAGAGAGGGAAGAGGAGAAAAATCCAACACCTACTATAAAGGTATTCACAATTTCTTTAATGATATTAAAACAAAAATAAATTATCTTGCAAATATTTGACAGTGGATTTATTGCTAGTTTGAATTTCTATATGTTTACTTTCAATTTGAGAGTTTAATTGTGCCAAGATGTTCATAATTGTTGTTGTTAACCCAAAAAATCCCTCACTCGACTCTACATGGCCTAAACCACCCAAGGACACCCATGCACCACCTTCGTATCACCCCATTAGACCCCCACACCCTAAAAAAGGCTTTAAAATGAGTAAAAGGGCTTAAAAACCCCAAAAAGGAGCCTAAATAACTCTCCTAGGGGATAAAGCCTCCAAAAAGGGGATAAAACCCCTCAAAGGAGCCTAAAACCCTTAAAGGAGCTAAATTTAGGGCAGAAGGGGCTAAAGCCCTGACCAAGGGCTTAGAACCCTAAAAATGCTATAAATAGAGGGGTGGGGGTCACTCTCAAAACATCTCTTCCCTTGCATACTGTTATGCTTCCTGTGGATGCCTTGAGACCCTTTGTATATCAAGCCACCCACATCCCTCCTCTCATCCATTCATCCTCCCATTGACCTATAGCTCCTCCATAGCCAAGAGAGAGAGAGATGTACTTCTTCCAGCCAGGGCATGGTGTCCTATTGCACCAAAGAGAAGGTATACCATTGTCTGTTCATGTATTTTCTTTAGTATCTTAGTTGTTTTCTTATATTTCTATTATTTCTTGCTTTCTGTCCATTTATTTTCTGCTTTTCCATACAAGAACCTACCCTTCTGTCCTATAGATGGAAGGGAGCCATTCCTGCCCTGTAGCAAGGGAGAAATCCCTGCTACATAACTGGAAACCATACTAGGGACCCCGGATGTCACCTAACTCTAGCACATTGATGAGTCTCTTCGAGGGACCTAAATAGGTTATGTCCCTTGTGATTTTCGGGTTGCATTGGAAACAATGATCAGAAGCCCCACCAGTGCTTCTATATAGATTTATGATTAATGCAGCATACTTGTACCATAGAGACTCTTACTCTCAATCAGAGAGTCCATACAGCTATGTACCATCCCAGATCCAGTAGGCCATCAATTAAGAAGATATAGCATTCCATGAGAATGTCATGGGTCCAATGTAGCAGTTCTTTAGATCAGTATTGTATTCAGCCTCACATTGAAGCAACCACTATGTATCATCAGTTGTATATGATCGGCTCTTGTATTTTAGAGCATAGATCAAATTATTCTTCTTACATTGTCATGGGCATGGGGATGCCCACCTCATCCATATACATGTCACACATTATTTGTATCTCACCCATTCATGGGAACCATATTAATACAAAAACCAAAAGCCACCATGCCCCAACCCCAAAAGCACCACCTCTCTGCAAGAAATCCTATGATGTCCATCGACCATACGATGAGCTCCTGCCCTCACACATTAGGGGGCAATCTATTAACCCAAAAAATCCCTCACTCAGCTCTACATGGCCTACACCACCCAAGGACACCCATGCATGACCTTCATATCACCCCATTAGACCCACACACCCTCAAAAAGGCTTAAAGATGAGTAAAAGGGCTTAAAAACCCCAAAAAGGATCCTAAATAACTCTCTTAGGGGCTAAAGCCTCCAAAAAGGGGCTAAAACCCCTCAAAGGAGCCTAAAACGCTAAAAGGAGCTAAAATTAGGATGAAAGGGGCTAAAAGCCCAAAAAAGGGGCTAAAGCCCTAACCAAGGGCTTAAAACCCTAAAAATCCCCCAAAAAAGCTATAAAAGGAGGGGTGGGGGTCACTCTCAAACATCTCTTCCCTTACATACTGTTATGCTGCCCTTGGATACCTTGAGACCCTTTGTCTTTCAAGCCACCCACATCCCTCCTCTCATCCATTCATTCCTTCATTGATAGGGATTTCTCCTTTGCTACAGGGCAGGAATGGCTCCCTTCTGTCTATAGGACAGAAGGGTAGCTTCCTGTATGGAAAATTAGAAAATAAATGGACAGAAAGCAAGAAAGAACAGAAAGATAAGAAACGGTCGAAAGCCCCTCTGAAAACAATGTTAGGGATTGGCTCCAACTACATGCAAACAACTATTAGAAACAAAAAACTTGCAAAACAAGTTAAGAAACAAACCTGCAAGCAAATATGGGTTAGAAAACAACTAAGCTACTAAAGAAAATACATGAACAAACAATGGTATACCTTCTCTTTGGTGCAATGGGCCACCATGCCCTAGCTAGAAGAAGCACATCTCTCTCTCTCTTGGCTATGGAGGAGCTATGGCTCAATGGGAGGATGAATGGATGAGAGGAGCGATGTGGGTGGCTTGAGAGACAAAGGGTCTCAAGTCATCCATGGGTAGCATAACAATATGCAAAGAGAAGAATTGTTTTGAGAGTGACCCCCACCCCTCTATTTATAGCTTTTTTGGGGGATTTTTAGGTTTTAAATCCCTTGGTCAGGGCTTTAGCCCCTTTTTAGGTATTTTAGCCCCTTCCACCCTAACTTTAGCTCCTTTTATGGTTTTAGGCTCCTTTGAGGGGTTTTAGCCCCTTTTTGGAGGTTTTAGCCCCTAGGAGAGTTATTTAGGCTCTGTTTTGGGGTTGTTAAGCCCTTTTACTCATTTTTAAGCCTTTTTGAGGGTGTGAGGGTCCAATGGGGTGATACGAAGGTCATGCATGGGTGTCCTTGGGTGGTGTAGGCAATGTAGAGCTGAGTGAGGGATTTTTTAGGTTAACATATTGCCCCCTAATGTGTGAGGTCAGGAGCTCATCGTATGGCCGACGGACATCATAGGATTTGCTGCCAAGAGGTGGTGCTTCCGGGGCTTGGGCATGGTGGCTTTTGATTTTTGTATTAATATGGTTCCCATCAATGGGTGAGATACAAATAATGTGTGACATGTATATGGACGAGGTGGGCATCCCCATGCTCATGACAATGTCAAAAGAATAATTTGATCTATGCTCTAAAATACAATAGCCGATCATATACAACTGATGATACATAGTGGCTGCCTCAATGTGAGGCTAAATACAATACTGATCTGAAGAACTGCTACATTGGACCCATGACATTCTCATGGAATTCTATATCTTCATGACTAATGTCCTGCTAGATCTGGGACGGTGCATAGCTGTATGGACTCACTGATTGAGAGTCAGAGTCTTTGTGGTACAAGTATGTTGCATCAATCATAAATCTATACAAAAGCACTGGTGGGGATTATGATCATTGTTTCCAACGTAACCCAAAAATCACAAGGGACATAACCTATTTAGGTCCCTCAAAGAGACTCATCAATGTGCTAGAGTCAGGTGACATCCGGGGTCTTTGACCAAATACTACATAGACCAAACCCTATATGAATATTAATGGTGCAATGGTGTAGTTGAAGTTGAGCACATAAGAAACAACCATCCCGAGAGGCACTAAGGACTCCTCTCAAGTGGTCCAAGGAACTCATGAATGATGTTAATGAAACCAAGGTATAGGGACCTCTCGGTCTTTCATCTAGAATATGTGTGTTGTCTTCGATAGAGGGAGACCTGCCCCTAATCAAGGCAATGATGTTTTCTTGACCAGAAGCGCGAGCGAGATAACCAAAAGGTGTGAGACAATCTGTGGAATGACCCACTGAATGGGGGGGGGGGGGGGAGATGGAGGGAAATAATTGAACAGGGACAAGGGGAGTGTGGTAGACTCAAACTTCCTTTGTTTAGAGTATGACAGCAAGGCAGACCAAGCAGAAAATGAAACTAACTCATGGGAATGGGATCATAGTTGTAATACCGCGAATGTCACTACAGATGGGAAATACTTGCAGAAGGTGGACAGTTTTGATATTGATGGGATCCAAGGAAGACACATTGCAGAGTACTCTGAAAAAAGGCAACCCAAAGTGGGAATGATGCCAAACTATTTTCTATGGGGTGGTGTCTAGAGACACCGTTATGGTACGATCTCGTGGATTTTTGGCGAGCCCAAGAAGGTAAATGCTCGATGGTGCTTTCAATTTTAGAGAGTCTGAAAGCATGAAGAACACTCCAGTGGGGGCTCTTTTTTGTTGGTAGTATCCTATTCCTAAAAAAGGATAAAAGTATACATAGGAGAGCTCGCCCATCCTATAGGGGATGAGAGACTTCTTTACCATTGGTAGTCCAATCAGGCCGAAAAAAGTTAAACCTATACTAACTGGATGGTCATTCAGATACTCTTATGAGCATGAATGAAACCAAGTTTGCTCGGCAATATTTTCTTGATGAGAAGGCTGGAAAAGAGCTTAATGACAACCCATGGTGAGATTTTTTGTAAAGTGCGGCCCCTCTGCCTGAGAAAGCATAAAAGTATGCATAAGGGAACGGTCTTGTCTTGAATACGCCAAGGTGGTCCTTTTCATTTGATGGTCTACATTGTCCGTAAAAGGAGGTAAACGAGATGATGTAGACACCCTTTCCTATACTTTAGCGAGCGGGAAAGGAAGAAGCTGTGCTCGGCTATCTTTTCATTGTTTTTAGGAGTCAAAAAAGAGCTTAAATGAAAATCGAGTACGGTCATCCGATTGTGGTGGCACAGGTGGTGCCCCATGTCAATATGGTGGAAAATGGTCCAAAGGTCATCTGCGTAGTATGGACAGAGCAGAAGGTTCTCAAACATACCAATACATGCATGGGATAGATTGTAGCAAAGGCTCGCGAGTCAATGCAGCAAAGGCATGCAAACCGAGGTGGCTCTCAGACAGAGGTTAGGAGAGCTGTGTGAGAGTTGCAATGGAAGGACTTGAATACTTGTGATGTGAGTGCAAGTCCGGGGGCACTTATATTCCATATACATGCAATAGAAATAAATGGTTTTTTGGACAAAGGTCTAGAGATCTGCGTAAGGTGCAGTGGATGAAGTAGACAGCTATGTGTTAAAATAAAAAACAAGAAGGAAAAAATGGTGACCCTTAATGGGCGGTGGCCCAAAAACCCGCATGCATAGTAGTAGGGGAGAGTGATACAAGTATAGGTCCACAGCAATTGCATCACCATGTTGTGGCTTGTAAATCAAGGTATCTTCCAGGAGACTATTGTCTCATAAGGAGATAGAGGACAGAATTCTAGAACCAGTGGCATGAACAGTGTCTCCAATGGACTCTGTATGGTCCTGTTATGTCGAACAGGAGAAATTAGGTCAAATACGGCCTGTATAAGGGTGGGGACCACTTGGTGAGGTGTCATTGTCACTGTTCACTATGGAGTTGGAGAGGTGGGCCCTAAATCTTCATTTGCTGATTTCTCATGTTCTGTGTGGCAGTTTCGAGTTTCATGACTTGCAGGTAAGAGCTCTCGTTGAATCTCTTCTTTTTGGTGGTTTAGATTATGCATTTGGCCACCCGGAGGGCCTCCATGAGCTTGTTGGGGTTTCATGGAGGCAAGTCGCACCTTTCGAAGGAAAAGAAGCGACTTGGTCGTATCTGTGGGGAATTGTTTACAAACCTGGTCCCTCATTTTTCCCAAACAAGTGTGACTTGGCCTCTAGGTGATGTTTTTTTATGAGAGTAGTGGTTGACATCTATTTTTTGCTTGTGCAGGATGGCTGAGATAAAGTGGTGAGAGAGAGACTGTAAAGACCTCCAGTAGGCATCATTACGAGACAGGAATGTGCATGAAACAATGGCCCATTGTGGTTTACTGAAGTTCATGAGGATACCCCTCATGAAGAGCTTGAGTTTGCTGCTGCAAACGCTGGTGATTTTTTGGGATGTTGAGGAGGAGGTCTTCCTTTTCCAGGGCCAGCAGATTGAGATCATGCTAGCAGATGTATACTTCTTGACTGGGCTCCCTATGTTGGGATTTTTTGGTGACTTGGCACCGGTGTTGTCTCGGGGGGAGACATTTGAAGAGCTATGCAATAGACACTGTTACACTACGGCGTATGTGCGTGGCTCCTATATCCTAATGTCTGACATCAAGGATATGTTGACATGGGTGGTGGCGAACTTAGTGCTGTGGAAATTGGGTTCCACGGGGAGCCACAAGATATCTGGAGGGAAGCTTCAGCTAGTAGAGCGTGCTATGGGAGGCACATATTATGGGTGGGCTGAGATGTATCTTCAGGCTGTTCAGCCTCAACTAAACAAGTTGAAGTCATCTAGAGCAGGATTTTGTTTTGGCTCGTTTCTGTGTGCTTTCTTTTTTGAGAAAGTACCTACACTACGTCTACACTAGGCTATATAGGATAGTGATCCATGGGAGCCACGGATGTACCGGTGGTGTTAAATGATGATACGAGAGGGTGGTGGCAAAGTGTGCTACTTCTTTACTGAGGAGTTGTTAGAGAAGTGGTGCCAGATTCTAGTAGTGATTGAGGAGTACTTGTATGTGGGTATGAACTATCATGGGGACCCTAAGATGCCCTGACCTCCCGACCAGGAGTGGGGACCAGCTAGTATGTATGCATGATGTTTTTATGTTCATGTTTATACATAGTGTAGTTTGAGCTGGTTGATAGTTGTATGTTGATATGTGTGGACTGATGGTGTCCTTGTTTCTATATGCAGATATTGGTCCCCACCCGCCTCCCGAGCATCAGAGGTGGGTGGTTGGTGTGGATCCTGTGGCAGTTCCTGTTGGGAACCCTCGCAAGCAACAGCGGGAGATGGATGGACTGCTGCTGCATTTGGAGTGTCTTGCTGCTGGGGTCTTTGAAAATGGCTGGAAACATCTAAGAAATGATTTGATTGCTTCTATTCATAGCTTTCCTTCAGAGTGGACTTCTGTGATGAGGAGGATGGCTATGGCTTGTGAGCACATTCGTCAGGCGGTGAGAGGTGATCTTCCTACAGAGGATGAGTCTTCTAAGGAAGATGATGATACTGGACTAGATGATGAGTCTGGGTCAGATTAGCAGCCAGTGGGGCTGCCCCTAGTGCGTTGGTGCACTTAGGAGTTTTTGTGTCACTATGTATATCCCGGTGAGAAAGCATATGTGGCTTCTCATTTTGTATTCGACGTATTTTGGACATGCCATTGATCTATTTTGGACATGTGGATGTGCTTTTATTTGTGAGTATTTTTATGATGATGTGGAATGCAATGCCTAGATGATGTATTATTACATTTGTGTGTGTATTTTTAAATATGATTATGCATGATGTTATGGTTGTATGTTTTCTATATGCAATTATGAATGTGCCAGTTTAGAATGTCATTAGCCATTTGATCTAATACACTATTAAGGTTTCTGGGAACATGTGTGAATGTGATGGACTCAAATGCTCTAACCATCTGTTTCATGTGCAAGAATTTTCTAAAGAGGCAGGGATCACGTACCTGATAGTAGTTGTTCAACTAAGAAACAAGTAGTTGGGAGTCTAAGAAGACATCGAGATGGTGAATGCCTAACTAGAGAGCGGCGGCCAAGAGGCCACTGACACCATCATACTCAGCCCAATTGTTAGTTGCACTGCCCACACATATTCCATCGATATGGATCAACTCGTGCGACAGGGAGTAGATGATCCATGCAGCCGAGGGAAGGTTTGGAGACCATCTTCTTGCTCCATCAACAAATCCCATATACTGGTTTGAGGTGTGCTCCATCTAGAGCAATGAGAGGAAATGATACATAAGACTCATTTTTTAAAAATGTGTAAAACAAAAAGGGAGGAAGACTATAATACAAGTTGTACTGTCATCAATCAAAGGGGTGACATTAGAGGGAAATTCGTTTGGAATTTTTAGGGAGCAGCGGTCATTCCTTTGTGTGACATAATGAACCCTAGGAGATGACTCATTGGGACATAGAAAGCACACTTGAAAGGGTTCAAGTAGATTTCATACTTGCGACATCGTAGGAAGGCTTGTCCCAGGTCGTCTATGTGTTGTGTTTGCTTCTGCGACCGCGTAATGAGGTTTTCGAGACAAACCAACATGATGTGAACGAGGTCATGGAAGCAATGTGTCATGGCACACTAGAAGGTGGCTCCAGTGTTTTTCAGGCCAAAGGGCATGACGCGATACGCGAATGTGCCCCACGAGGTTGCGAATGCCATCTTATAATGGTCTTCTTTTTGGATTTGGATTTGGTTATAGCCAAAAAATCCATCCATGAAGGAAAAGGCCTCATGTCCGGTGTAGGCATCGATAATCTGATCAATGAAGGGTGTTGGGAAGTTGTCTTTGGGACACGCCCCATTGAGATCGTTAAAGTTTGTGCAAACGCAGATGGTACCCTATTTTTTATTCACGAGAATAGGATTAGAAACCCAAGTGGTGTAGGCAATGGGGTAGATGAATCCAGCTATGTGCAGCTTCTCTATCTCAGCTTTCACCGTGGCCACTTTGGAAGGGTGAATCGGTCATTGCTTTTGGCATACTGGGGCCATGTGTCGATGTTGTGTTCCACGATGGATGGATCTAAGCCAGGCATTTTAGTGTAAGATCAGGTGAAGATGTCACAAAATTCTTGGAAGAGAGCTTTGGAGGCAGCGACCTCTTCCGGGGAGCAAGATGCCCCCAGCATGATTTCTTCAACAATATCAGGATTGGTTGAGATGTTGATTTTGACAATGGGTGATATGTTGGCCATGTTCCCTTCTTCGGAGGCATCTGGTGCCGAGATGGGGTTCTTGAACCAGTCGACTTTCCCATGGATGAAATCTTTGGTTCACACGGAAAACTAGTTAGACTGCAACACAAGTTCTTCGGGGAGGAAGAAAGAGCGATGGTGCATGTCATCCCATGGGTATTCTGAGGCGGTTAAAGCTTCAAGTATCTCCTCATCATTACAGAAGAAATGAAGAGACAGGTTTGATGGACCATCATTGGAGGTGGAGACAAGCGGGTCAGTTGAACTGGACATAATGTAAATGGACATGGTGTCTGAAGAAGGAGGTGGGGGGTGAATTTATTCGATCATTGTGATCTCAAAATACAGGGAATGTTGATGGAGGTCAGCTAAATCCATTCAAAATTTAGGCAAGTATTGGCAATTGTGAGAATAATGTCCATACAAACCGCAGAGGGAGCAAGCATGGTTTGTTCTTAGTGACTTGTTTCTGACTATTGGTGTGGTTGGAAGTTCAACCATTAGAAGGTTTTCGGTTGTGTCCAAGGCATCCAAATGCGCATGGATCATTGTAATTTAAGGGAAATTCTGAGTTGGATGGCCCTATTGTTTGTATACGGTGCAACGCAGGATCTGTAGAGGTTCTACGGTTGCTTTGGCATTCTTGCCCGTGGCCCCTTTCAGGTGGGGCAGTGTAGGTACGGGTGTGGTGGTTGGTTTTTGTAGACTGGGTGGAGGATGAGACTCAACTGCAATGGGCTACAAAGGTGTTAAGACTACCCGAGGTATCAATGGTTGAGCTGGTGGATCAAGATACCACACCGAAATGCCCAATGTAAAGTTGGGAAATTTGAGGGTGGTCATTACTAGATTGATGATGACACCAGGTGGGGGAAAGAGGAAGGGAATTGTATGGACTGGTGAGGAGCCCAGATAACTCCCTGATGGTTGTATGTGTGAGTGTGGTTGTGGTTGTGGCTACCTGTAATGTTGTGGCTGCAGATGATGTTGCTGCTGTTGTTGATGTTGCGGCTGCGGACGTTGTTGTGGTTGTGGTTGGGGCTGCGGTTGAGATTATTGTTTGGGTACAGTGGTGCTAGATGAGACCATGCACAAATCTGTAGTGTTGATGGCAGTGACACTAAGGGGAAATGAGCCACCATGGTGGTATCGGCAAACAACCCAAGGCCCACATTTAATAATGGGGAGGATGGTGTGTTGTTAACCATGGTGTTGATTACAGGGACGACATTGGCGTGTATGGTCATCCCTTGTGGCTCAATGGTGGTGATGGTAGGGATAACATTGGTGGGTGTTGTTAACCCTTACGGATCATGATAAGTGAGCTGATCAACCATCACAATCTTCCCTTCATGGGGGAACATCATGAGACGGAAGACAGTTGATGCGATAGCTCTCATGGCGTGCATATAACTTCTTATGAGGAGAAGGTTATAGTCCAGTTGAGCATTGACAACCTCTATGTCGATTAGTACTATCTTCCCAGCTAATGTGATGGGGACATGGGGAGGATTCCTTGGGCTTTAGTGGGATTGCCATCATAAGCCCATAAGAAGACAAACCACTTCTGTCTACAAAATTTAAGCGACCCCCTCACATGTTTCTGGAAAAATTTGGTGACCCCCTCACCACATTTGACCCGAAACATGTGATCTGTCACTCAGAAGTTGGTTTTTAATAACTAGGGATTGTCAGTGTGGCTCAACCACCTCTGTCAATCCAAATTGTTGATTTTTGTTTCTGTTTCATTTTACTGCAATTTCATTCATAGAACTTAGTGTAAATTAAACAATTAATGGGTTAATGAATCTAGCCTAACTAAAACTTACATAAAATCAAGAATCTTGCTTACCCTTCCTCCTCTACCTAGTCATCACCCTTTGGGGTATTATGGGATAAGATGAAGGGAACAACTCGTATAGTAATAGGCCCTTCACCCAATATTGTTTGAAACCACTAAAAATGAGTGACTTGGACGGTAGAGGAGGTAGAGAAGGAGGGCTTCTCATGGAACTATGTGTCCTCCTTGTTGACCAACCTTACATCTGGGAGGTGACCTGTGGATCTACAGATGGGATTGGTCCCATTGTGTTGAGATCCCAACACCTTCTCTTGGTTGAAGAAGAATATAGGTGTAAGGTAGTCACCTAGTTAGGCTATCATAATTCAAGGTAAAAATGGTATTTGTCTACAAAATTTCCGTCACATAGGATTAAACTTCCATGCCCCCAAGGGTTCTTTTGGTTGATCCCACAAAAGGACCAAGTCTCCTTTGCTAAATGCTCTTGGATTGATAGGCTTATTGTACTGGACCTTAACGCGATGTTTATTGACTTCTAGAGCCACCGAGGCATCCCGACGCTACTCATCAAGTTGCTCAAGGTGAACCAAATGCTTCTCCAATGAGGAAGTGTCTAGTAAGAGTTCTACAGCTAGCTTCAACGAAGGAATTTTGCATTCAACCGGAAATATCGACTCCATTCCATGTACAAGCTGATATGGAGAAAAACCAGTGGCAATCTTAACATCGGTTTGATATGCCCACAAACAGGATATAACATAATGTGCCAATTATTCTTGCTTTGTGTGATGGTTCGTTGGAGAATGGATTTGAGTGATTTATTCACTGCCTCTACTTGTCCATTCGCTTGGGGGTAGTAAGAAGATGAATGCTCTTGCTTATACCCTAACTTGGATGCCAAATATTCCATCATATGGTTCTGAAAGTGCGAGCCATGGTCAGTGACAAGATCTTTCGGAATCCCTAACCGAGTAATAATTTGGTTGAACACAAAGTGAGCGGCTGTCTCACCGTCGGATTTTACTGTAGGCATAACCTCAACCCATATCGTGAAATAATCAACAGCCACTATAATGTGATGGTGCCCCCCAGCCGACGCTGGGTTGCAATCCATAAAATAGAGCCCCCACTTAGTGAAGGGACTGGTGGTGATAATGGGATGTAATGGGGCAGGTTTCGAGCGCATATTACATGTGAACACCTGGCAAGGGTGGCACCTCTTGACCGCATCAACACAATCCTTAAAGATCGACAGCCAGAAATAACCTGCTCTTAAAATATTTTGAGCTGTAGAAAGCCCAGATAAATGACCACCACACGCCCCTCCATGGCAATCATTCAGCACTACCTCAGCCTAGTCATGAGTTGAAAAATGTTGTAAAATGGAATCTACCCCACGGTGGTACAAATTATTGTCCACTATGAGGTAGTTCTTAGAGACGTGATGTAATCGTCGTCGTTCATCTCGCGAGAGGTGAGTAGGGGTCTTTAGTGTTTGTAAATATATTATGATATCCTCATACCATGGGTCTAATGTTGAGATTAAGAAGATGTGTTCATCGACAAACGTATCTTCACAAACCAACTCCTCGGCTTCGCTTAGGAAATATGATATAAGCTCTGCAAAAATTAAAGACTTCTTCGATTTTTCCAAAACAAACTTGAGATCTAATTCTTGCAGAATGAAAATCCATTTATTATACTTTCCCCCAATCATCCTTCAGGTGAGGACGAATTGAAATGGATTGACATGGGCCACAACCAAGGTCTGGCGAAGGAGAATATAATGTCTCAACTGCTGAACCGCATGTACGGTAGATAAAGCAAGCTTCTCGACATGAGAATAACGAATCTTTGCATGAATAAGGTTTCGGCTCAAGTAATATATGACATGCTCTTGGATCTCCTCATCCTCTTGAACCAAAACCATACCAATAGTCTCTAAGGACGCGGCCACATATAATAGAAAATAACGGCTATAATCCGGAGGACTAATCACCGGGGCCGATGCTAGGGCCCGCTTGAGTGCATTGAAGGAATCTTGGGCTCGCTCATCCTAATAAAAGTGGGTTTCCTTCTTCAAGAGACGCATGAAGCCTCTAGTCAAATTGGAAAAGTTGACAAAAAATCTTCGTAAGAAGTTTTCCATGCCTTGCAAACACTGAAGATAACGAATATTCTTTGGGGGAGACAACTGAAGTATTGCCTCAACCTTCAAAGGGTCGACTCGTATACCCTCCTTAGAAACGATGAATCCTAACAAACGCCCTGATTTCACACAAAAGATGCACTTGTGAAGATTTAGTCTAACCGAATAGTGCCAGCATCTTTCGAATACCAATATCAAGTGATAGGGATGACACATTCTCATGCAAGAATGAGCAGCGAGGTCATCCAAAAATACCTCAATAATTGACTTGAGATCGTGGAAGATAAAGGTCATTGCCCACTGAAATGTAGCTCTGGCGTTTTTAAGGCTGAAAGGCATTTTCTGATATGCAAACGTTCCCCAAGGACAAATAAATGCAGTCTTATGTTGGTCCTCAGGTTTAATCTGTATCTAATTATATCCGGAAAATCCGTCCATAAAGGAGAACACCTCGCTACCTGCACACTCATCCAAAATATGATCTATAAATGGTGTGGGGAAGTTTTCCTTAGGACAGGCACGATTCAAATCGCGTAAATCAGTGCATATGTAGATCACTCCCTGCTTCTTATCCACTAGAACAGGGTTTCAAACCCACTCCATCAAGGGAATGGGATAGATGAAACTGGCTTTCAATAGCTTCTCTATCTCTGCCTTAATCATGGGTGCTTTCCTAGGATTCACGACACGTAAATGTTGTCAAATAGGATTGGCCTTGGGGTAAGTCTTAATCTCATGCTCGACAATAGGAGGGTCAATACCTGGCATCTCATCATAAGACCAAGCAAAAATATCACGAAATTCCTTAAATAGCTCGGTGTATTCCAGAATATCAGGATGGGAACATTCCGCCCCAATATAGACATTCTCTATCGTGCCAGGATTGCGAGAGATGTTGATAGGAATCATTGTAGATATGTTCTCCATGTTTCCATCAGCTATCGGAACAGGAGAGCTTAATGGAACCACAGGACTACCAACTCTCTGACTAAGAACCGCCCTAAAATCCTCATGCTCCAAACAGTTAAGATCTGGAAGAAAGTACGATCTATGATGAAGTTCCTCCCATGGTGGCTCAACTCCCGACATAGCCTCAATAATCGCTTCATCCGAAGGGAAAACCATATCAAGGTAGTCGTGTGCATGAGAAGACTATACTGCCCATGCCGGTAGCACATCAGGGTCCTCCTCCTTCGTCCATGAAGATGAAGGACTAGGCTCTGCAAAACACTTGAGATTATCTTGATAAGCTATCATAGCTGCAGGAAACGGCACGTTCGTCTCGATGGGCTCACTTGAAGTACTCGGTGTAGGAAGAATCCAAGGATCTTCCATATGATTCGTGCGATGTCATAGATGTCGAAGCCTCATCGAAACTAGATCCTATCATGAGGATTGGTGTAGGACAACTAAAGCTTCCCATGAGGGATGGATACATGCCTACACCCACACTCCCAGTTGTCGGCTGAGAGTGCTCAACGATCAAGATCGAAGCTCCTGAAGATGCGGTAACAGACGGATTCTTGAATGTCATTTGATCAATCGTTACGATCTTCCCATTGTGTGGAAAGCATACAACGCGGAACAAGGAAGAAGCAATGGCTTGCATACTGTACATCCATTTCCTACCCAGCAAGAGATTGTAGTCAAGGGGCACATCAACCACCTCGACCTCTATCGCAACAGTCTTCCCCCCCACATGGACTTTAAGGGAAGGAAGGATGCCATGGAGCGTAAAAGATCTCCCATCGAACGCAGTTAACATAGTCATTGATTTAGACAACTCAGGAGAACACAGACCCTTCCAACAGGACAAAGACATCACAGAAGTAGTGACGCCCTTGTCAATCACAGTGCACTTGATGGTCATATTAAGACATTCTACATGAACCAAAAGAGACACATAGTAGGAAAAGCGAGGCTGAAGTCCTGCGGTTTCAAATTTGATCACAGAGGAAGAATCATCATCGTTCACACCAAGGGTAGAAATCAACGCCTTCCTTTGTGAAGGACAACTCTGAAGCACTTCTAATGCAGACATCGCACAAGGAGTGTGGCCCAAATCCTCGACAACTGAATAATTCTGGGCGGCTCAGGAATTTAGATTATGCCCTGAACGCTTAAGGACTCTCTCAGGAATGCGAGGTGCAATATCAGGTTTATCCGTAGGTTTCTCAATGTGCAAAGGGGACCCTGGTGGATCAGGATCTTTGCGTGGGCTGGGTTGTGATGAACTATAATATTTCACATGGGTCACAACTTTCATAGCACGGACCATGTTAATGCACCCATGACCACTACCCTCCGGCGGATCATCATCACTAGACTGGTCATGGGACTTCGAGTGCATATTTTTATTATGCGGTAAAGGGTTAGTTAGCACAGCTGGGCCCTGTGCTAAGAATCTCAAAGCTTCTTCAATACGAGGGCACAAGTAAGTGAGGTGATCATCCTTACACAACTTGCAAGGGAACTTAACCTTACGTTTAGATTTCTTGTCCCCCCCAGCATTTCGGTCGTTCTTGTCATTATTGTTAGCATTCTCATTCTTATTCCCACCCTTTCGATTATTTTTACCCTTTTTTCTATTCTGTCTGGGCTGCTGGTTACCCTTCTGGTCCGACGATTGCACAGAAAGTACACTCATTTTTTGGGTGGGTTGAGACAAAGCCATAGCTTGTCCCAAAGCATATTGGTTGATTGACAATTAACTAACTTGTTTTGCAACTGAATCCGCAGGTTTCGCACTCGTACAACCCACAATGCCATCGGCATGTGGTCCAGGTTTGACTTTGGGATCAAAACTGGAACGAGGAGCATCGGGAATAATCTCATACAACAAACTGGACTTAGCATAAATCAAGTCCAGTTCTTGTGCCCTAAAAATCATTTGTTACTTATTCTGCACTCTAGATGTGGAAACATCCTTTGCTATATACGACAATAACGACTTGAGGAACCACTCGAGGAGGAATTCTGGAAATATAAAAGATTTAATTAACCTCTTCCGTCTACTCCACTCTTGAATATGATTAGAGATATGTGTGGCTTTATCTTGCCAAAATGTCGACAAGAGTTCAGTACCAACATCATAACATACTGGTAGCTGGAAGTGATTAAGAAAAGTCATCGCAAGGTCATCGAACAAAGTGAAATCTCCCCTAGGTAATTCTATATACCACTTCGCGGAAAGCCCTGTAAGGGTGCATTGAAATAGTCTCAAACGGACTGAGTCCTGATGTAAGGAATTCAAAGAGCACCATAGGTGAAATGTAGTAACATGTTCACTCAGATCCTCTCCTGGTTTTCCCTCGAACTTAGGTATGTCCGAAGGAAGTTTGGTAGGGACAGTTGGCCATGCTGGATCATGAGCCACATGATCATTTTTCAATCTCTATTAGTCAGGAAGATTGAGCGTCGTGAGGAAAGGGAGCCTAGGATGATGAGTTCAATGGACCGCTCCCTAATTCATGAGATTTCAATATATGTGAGATGTTTCCAGCCATTATGGAAATCTTGATCCATTATATATCTTCAGCCTTCATGGAGATCATGATCCTTTGTATAGATTCATCATGGAGATTTTGATCTATCTATATTGTATGTGGAAATGACCACACATGTCATATTTTGTATCATGCCTATTCATGGCCATTGTACTCTTATGTATCCGGGACTACTATGTCTACTTGCAGTTATGTACAGAGTTTGATTATTGTATTGTATTATTGGATGGCTATTTCTTCCACCTGGTTCTTCATCACTCCACTTCTGGGATGGACCTATAATTTATTTTTTCCATCGTATGACTCCTCTAACCTCACACATTAGGGGGCATCTGTTACAGCTGATTTTACCACACATGGTGAATCACACCTTTATGGCCTTCCCTGTCCCTCTGCAGGCTTTTTAGACCCCATGGACCATTTTTGTACCTTTCATGTTTCCAAGATCATCCCTAAAAACATGTCTTACTTGATATACACGACTTTTAAACCCATTCTTGTGTATATACGTGGATTTGACCATTAAACCTGCATACATAGAGATGTGTGCAAAAAGCCAAATAGTTTTGGGGTTTTCCTTGATGTGGATCTGAATCAATTGTCTCTTGGCCTTCCATATGCCTTGCGATTGCTCAGATTTGACCTTCAATCACCCCATTGAAGCACTATATAAGGAACCCTTTGTATACATTGACAGGGGAGGAATTTAAGAGCAAGAAAAATATAGTCCATTGTTGTCGGAGCTTATACTTGAGTCTGCATCCCTTTGTCCCTTGGAGCACTTTGTTTTCTTCCCAAGCTTTCCTTTTTCTTGTGAGCTTTCTATCGAGAGATGGAGGATTGAAGTGGTGGAGGCCCAAGTGGGGGACTCAGTTTCTCCAATTTGCAGACGTGTCGATAGAGGTTGTCACTATTGTAATCTCTATTTTATATCAATAGAAATATCCTTTCCTGTCCAATAATGTGTATTTAAATGAGTATTTGATCCATGGATGCTTTTAAATGCTTATATGTTATTGATTATATATGATAGAGTAGGTATAACACAATTTTATATAGCATGCTTGTCTTGTTTGTTGAATGTTGAGGAAGCAAATTGCTAATATAAGTGAGAGTGGAAAAGCTCAACAGGGATCTACATCAACCGTCCGGAATAAGGTACGAATCGAGATCCTTTAGTGTTAGATGTTTGGTTTCTCTTGCATATAGGGAAGGATTGATTTCTGGAGTTAATTTTTTAGGAATTTCTCTCTGTAACAGAAACCCTAGGAAATCGTGCAAATATAAACGTACTGGATAGCAAGGAAATGCTCCGAAATTCATTGGCTAGCCACAACAAAACGAAATGCAACTGTGATCTATGAGTTAAAAAATAAATGTGATACAGGAAAAAGAAGGGAGGGTAGATCTCTGCATCCTAAACAAAAAAAAGGAAAACAATTAATCTATCAAGCATAAATTAATACAATTGAAAATATGAATACATGAGCATTTAACTAAAACTAGAATTAACAAATTGCAATACAGGAACGGAATTACTTATCTGATAAACACAAGCACATTTGAACAAGATTGATCTTGCACAACATTACACACTTCCATTGGGGGGCCCTCCCAGAGAATAGTGGTCCACTCCTACAGGTTACTCAACCGCTGGTTGCATAGAAACAGAAGTACAAATGAAACAGAAATGAAGCATCAATTTAATATTATCAAAAACTGATTTGTACACAGAATGTGTTTTTGCATGGCTTAGAGCCTGTATATATAAGAGTTTACACATCGGAGAGAGAGTCGACCCTGTTAGTGTCCTCTCTAAAAATAGACCATATTAAAGACAGGAAACATCTATTTTATGATCAGAAACAAACTCAGAAAACGACAACCCAGAAAACACAATCTCGCATAATTCGACAAAATTCCCCCTCAATAACTCTCTGTTGGTTGCGATTTTGGTGAAACAAATTTTGGGTTTTGTAGCTGGATGGACTTTGTTCAAACCCATTTTCCTATTTGGAGAGATATTCTCCCATGTGCATGCAAAAAAAGGGTCAATATGGCCATCTAGAAATATTTACTGCTAAAAAGCTGGGTTTTACATTATTGAAATTAATTCATAAATATGATTTCTTGGCTTAACTGGTGCAGGGTTGTTGCATGAATTGATTTATGGATGTTAGGATGCTGATTGTGCCTGAGTTCTATTGGCTTTATCACGTGATTATTCCAATATTCCTCTTCTCCATCGCCAGGATGCGTGCGATCTGATTCTCTGTGATGTGTGAGTTCATTATTCACGTCCTGTATATATTGAGTTCATGGCTTATAGATAAGAAAAATTCCTCATTCATACCAAAACAATATAATGGAAATCAATTCGTTATAATATGAAGTGATAATAAATTGATGTTTTCACATCATAGTCACTTAAAGGCCTTTTAAATAATTCGATTTCATTATATCCCTTTCATGGTTTTAATGTAGCATATGGATATCAAAATCCACCTAATAGTTTTTTTCATGCCATGGTAAATTTAAATTCTTGCTTTTGAAATGGAATATTAAGTATAACATTATTACAATATTAAGTATAACATTATACTTGCCTTTGACCATTCTTTAAACACTTTATAACATTTTATTTATAAGTGTTTCTTTTTAATTCTAAACAAATTCTAAATAGGATTAGTATATGTTATTTTAAATAAGATAACAATTTTTTTTAATGTTTAATATTTTTCATTTGTTTAAATTTAGAATAGTGTTTAAAACTTACTATCAAGGCATAATTTTAATTTTCATGTGCATGTATTACAAAGTCAACAGCAGAGAGCTGGAAGATAAAGGTAAGCCAAATTAGCAAACCAAAAATAAAACATGTCATCAAACCTAATGTGAAACTTAGGACCGGAAGAAGTACTGAATAGAGTACCAAAATGAGGTCCATTTGATCTTAATACAAAGTGTGGGAATGCATCACTGAGTGTGAGAATCAATTTATCACCAATAAAATGATATATAATGCATTAAAAGTAATAAATCATGGTATTCAATTTCATTGCTTTTAATTAATACATTGAAGATAAAATATAAGATTTTGAGAGTGAATATAATGATATAGGTTTAAATGTGATGACATAATAGTGAAATATAGTGAAATAAAGAGACAATTTAGGGGCCCAACAATAAGCTAACAACACTCTAGCTATTTTATTTCCATCTTGTATGTAGACAAGTTTCAGTTCTTTGATATTAATGAAATGAAGTGTTATTTACGCTACATCCTTGTTTTTATGGTTATTTGTGAATTTTGTTGCGTTCCTGTATAAATCCGGATCATTGGTATCAGAATAGTCTGCTCTTTCTCGATCCTTATTTTCATGTCCCCAACGAGGTCAGGGTATAAGGATTCAGGGCTTGATTTGGTTGAAACTTTGCAAGATCGGCCTCACAAACCCTGATGGCCACCCATGGGGGATGAAAAGAAAGATGAGGATGCAGAATACCCTATCAAAATGTTGCTCAAGGAGGCCCTTGAAAAACAAAGGAATGTGTTGATGGATAACTTTGCTCATATCCTTCAATGACTTCCCACTGGAGGCGCATCTGCATCTAGCAGCCACTCTGGAGGCATAATATCTTTTAAGGTACAAGTAAACTTTGACATTCCCATATTTGATGGCCAAATAGATGTAGACGTCATAGATAGATGGTTGAATCTATTAGAAGGATATTTCTCGGTTCATGACTTTTTCGACTAAGAAAATATTAATTTTTCACTACTCAAAGCCACGCCCCATGTCAAGGATTGGTGGGAAACCTACTGTGAAAGAAAGGAAGAGGATGAACACTCTCTTTTCTAAGTCATATAAACTTGCAATTATTTCCAAGATTCCATAAAAAAACAATATTATCTTGTTGGGACCTATGAGGACAAGTACATACAATGGACTACGCTGTGACATCAAAGAGATCAAGATGTGAATGAGTTGACAAATTTATTCCATACCCTACGCACCAAGTTGGGTATCAAATATTTAGAGAAATATTTTGTGTTGAAGTACCATAGTTGTCTGCATATATACATTTAGGAGGAAATGGAGTTCCTCGACATCTCCTTGCTTGGTATGGCATACCGATATGCTACCAAAATTGAACAAAAAATCAAACAGAAGAAGCAAGAATTTGGATATGCGTATCAAAAGCAAGAGAAAGGTGCCCCCAAACTACAAAACCAATGACAAAGCCAAGGAATGACAACTCAAGACAACTTGCCAAAGCTGCAAGCAAAGAGAAACACCGTGAAGCCAAAGAAGGACATGGGAAAGTGGTGTGAGTTCCATAAGAGCTCCACTCACAACACAAGTGAGTGTTGGGCCAAACAGTCACTGGTGGTCGAGATAAATGCTTCAGAATAATATGCATACTCTAACACTAAGTTAGAACCCAATAAGGGGAATGAGAGAGGGAATAAGATTATCGATGCAGAGACCAACGCCATCGTTGCCACCACAAAGATCCAAAAGGAAGAACCAGAAGATTCAGAGGAGGAGGAGCATCTTTTCCACTCCCAGATGTGGGTAAATTGTTCCCTGCTAGAGTTCATTGTCAACAGTTGGAGCCAAACGAATGTCATTTCAGCAAAGGTCATGAAGCAGTTGGGCTTGCCAACCATAGCACACCCGCAACCGTACACCATCAGGTGGATTCACCAAGGACGAGATCTCCATGTCAGCCAACAGTGTCACCTTCCCTACAGCATCAAGCCCTTCACCGATGAGATATTATGTGGCATTGCTCCTCTTGATATTTGTGATGTATTATTAGGCCAACTATACTTATGGAAGTGAAATGTTGTGTATGAGTCCCGACCTTGAACTGTTATTATTACGTTGGGAAATAAGTTGTACATGATACCAGAGGTACCACCGCCTGTCGCTATCTCTTTGGTTACTACAAAAAAATGCAGTAAGTTCATTTCAAAAACTGAGAATTTTGTTTTCTTGATGATCTCCCCTCAGGGAAAGAAGAAGACCATGGCCACGACCTCCATATAGGGCTCCTCTACATGACAAAAACAAATGGAAAAGTTTGTGGAGGAGTACCGAGACATAGTCACCTCATCCACAGGGGTTCCTTTTCACTGTCAAGTCAAGCACCCGATCAATCTTACCCCAGGTGTGACACTGCCCAATGTATCTATCTATCGGTGCTCTGTTCTGGAGAACGATGAAATCAAGAGGTAGATTTAGGAGCTACTGTAGAAGGGTCACATCCGGCCAAATTCATCACCCTGTGGGAGCTTGATCGTGTTGGTACAGAAGAAGGATGGGACTTGGAGACTCTGTATTGACTATCGTGCGCTGACAAGATCATTGTCTGGAATAGGTACCTGACCCCATAGATTAATGACCTTCTAGACCTACTTCAAGGGGAAAAACATTTCAATAAGACCAACTTAAAGTCCCGGTATCACCAAGTACCGATCAAACCGACCGATGTGTGGAAGACTACCTTCAGATCCAAGGAGGGCCTTTTTAAATGGTTGGTTATGCCTTTCGGGCTGACGAATGCTCTCGCAACCTTCATGAGATTGATGGATGACATCTTATGGCCATTCACCAACTCATTTGTAGTAGTGTATTTGGATGACATCCTGATCTTCAGCCATACCTAGGAAGAGAACATCTACCACATCCGATAAGTCCTCCAAACACTATGGAAACGCACGTTGTGTGCCAATTTGGAGAAGTGCACTTTTGGCATGACCTAGTTTTAGTATCTGGGATACATTATTGATGAGTGTGGGGTGCATGTGGATCCAACCAAGATCCAATTCATTCGAGATTGGCCAACACCAACCACTCTAATAGAGCTTCGGATTTTTCTGGGTCTTTCTAATTTCTATCGCAGGTTCATGCTGGGATTCTCTCATATCACTTGGCCTTTGAGTCAAGTCACCAAGGGAGGAGCGGAAGAAAAATTCTTCTGGTTGAAAATTTAATGGAAGGTGTTCATATATTTGAAACATCACCTCTGTTGTGCCCCATTGCTCACATTACCGGACTTGCAACAACCATTTGAGATCGAGACAGATGCCTCTGACTATGTTATTGGGGTAGTCCTTACTCAACAAGGGAATCCAATGGAATACCACAGTGAGACACTGTCAGACACAATCTAAAAATATCCCATTTATGAAAAGAAGATGTATTCCATTGTATAGGCTTACCGACAATGGAAGCATTACACTTTGGGGAAGGAAACGATCATCCACACAGACCACCAACCCCTACAGTTCATATAGACACAAGGGAAGTTACAGAACGATCGCAATCAGAAGTGGTCCACATATCTACAACAGTTTCATTTGAACATAAAGTACAATAAGGGAAGCACCAATAATGTTGCATACTACCTCAACCGACCACCGATCATGTTGATAACCACCGTGCTCAACTCTTGTGGGCATGAAAATTTTGATTGGCCGCTTCTCTACAAGAGCAATCCATAATTCAGCTACACATACAAGACTCCCTTGGAGGGTAACCAAGTTCCAAATTTTCACCTATAGGATGCACTACTATGTCACATGGGACACCTTTGTGTTCCTTCAAGTGAGCGTGCCAAGATGATTTGGGAAGCACACTACAGTCGAGTCGCTAGGCATTTTGGGGTTAAGAAAATAATGGCAGTACTACAGAAGTATTTCTATTTGCCAAACCTTCAACAAGATGTCAGGAAGTATTTCTGGTCCTGCATTGCCTGCACCATTTCCAAACTGAGCATCAAGAAGCAAGGCCTCTATACTTTGTTTCCTACCCCTAGTTGACTTTACAAATCTATAGTCATGGATTACATGTTGGGCCTTCCTTCTACTAAGCACGACAATGAATGTATGTTCGTGGTCATCGACAGATTCTCAAAGATGGCCACAATGGCAACATTCAAGAAGAATATTAAAATAGAAGCCACTTCTAAAATCTTCTTTGAACGAGTGTGGGTATAGTTTGGGATCCCATAGTCTATCATCTCAGATTGGGACAACAGGCTCCTTAGTACATTTTGGTCCATCCTATGGTCAATGCTAGACACCAAGCTCACCAAGTACAGAACTTTCCATCCCCAAACGGATAGCTAGACAAAGGTCATCAACAGGATGATGTTACATATTTTGTGCATGTACAACTCAAAGAATCCACACACATGGGATAAGAGCCTCCACAACTCAACCGACCACAGCCCCTTTCAGGTGGGCTTGGGATTCCAGCCACTATGTCCCATTGATGTTTCCATGCCATTTGTAGCTACTCAAGATAATTCGGTTCATGTCTAGTCTGAAGTTTCCAAGGAGAAAAACTTCATTGAGCACATTCAACACATTCACCAATAGTTTCATGACATATTGGATAGAGCCAATACTAAGTACAAGCAGCGACATGATCAACATCGGGTGTAACACAAATTCCAGTGGGTGACAAAGTGTGGCTACATTTGTAGAAGGAGCACCTCATTTGACCCCACTGTAAGCTTCACCTGCTCTGATATGGGCCATACACCATCACCAAGGCTGTAGGGGGAAATGCCTTCGAGCTGAGTATTCCACCATTCCTTGGTTTGCACCCAGTGTTCAATGTGGACCGCCTTCGGCCCTAGTTTCCACCTCTACTAAACACATCAAATGTGGCAGAAACACTCACACCAACAGAGTTAAACCCGGACTTCATGGAATAGGCCACAACGGATCAGATTATGAACACATAGGTAAAGAACACCTGCCAGCAGAATATCTAGCTATATCGAGTCATCAAAGCAAGATAACTCCTTCACCATGGAAAGTGGCTCACAAGGGACCAAGTTCACCGGAAGTTTCCTCATCTCATGGAGTAACTCAAAACAGTGGGGACCATTGCTTCCTAATGGGGGATGATGATCTAGGAGGATATTGGTGGCCATCCGCCTATTCCACTTTGACTCCCACCATTGTTTCTTTCAGTTTTTCAATTTCCTTAATTGGAGCACATTTTCTATTTTTGGAATTTTCCAGGTCCTAAACTTCTGGATTTGCTTTGAGGCCCTAGTCCTTGGATAGATCTTTCTAACGATGTATCAAGTGTGTCAAACGAATATAGTATGCCAAAGTTATGACCTCGAGAAATTAATGTACCAATTTACCCAACGGGGCCCATATTTTGGCGTTTGACCTCCTAGGTTTTTGGATGTGTAGGTTTTTCCATTGTTTTTCAATAATATACAGGCCTTCGAGCCTCATTGTAACATAGAATTCATAGGGATGTATCCAACCCATATCTTCTTAGAGATAAGCTACCAGCACTCTAGCTAGTTTATTTCCATCCTATCTGTAGACAAGTTTCAGTTCTTTGATATTAATGAAATGAAGTGTTATTTCCACTAAATCTTTTTTTTATGGTTATTTGTGTATTCTGTTGTGTTCTTGGATAAATTCGGATCAGAAATTTCTTCAGTTTCATCTGGTCCTATTCATGTACATACACAATCACTCATTTATTTCAGTCCTTCAGATATAATGTTGTTATGGAATGGTGTTTTGTGGGATCAATGATTTTCACGTCATGTACACCACTTTGATTAGTTTACTGAATATGGTGGTAATTTCTTCCATCCATCTAGAAAATGAGTTATGGGATTTTTTTTGTAGAGTTTTCAATTAACATGTTTGTTGGAATGTATTCCCATACAAAATTCATTTTCTTCTTTTGAGATACCATTTTTGTAGAATGCATTTCCTTTTATCTTTTTGTCATTTTCATACTGAGAGAAGTGAGGGGCATACTACATCCCAGTATTGAAGACATTGTAACATCTATCCCATGTACTCAATGCCAATGTCAACATATATATTGATTCCTATTTCTTGTAAGATTTTGGACAACTTTTCAAGATAGGCGATGGTGGTCCAAAAGACATAGTCTCCCTACCATACGACCTTGATTTGTTGGATGAACATAATGCCATTGTTAGCCTAAATTTTGATTTGGATGCTGGAGCTATGTATTGGATGAATCTCTTACATTTTGGGGAGAAATTTTAGATGGGTTCTGCACAAGTTTGCACTAGACTTTGTTGTCATCGAGTAAAGGGCCTAGAGTAATTGCTAAGCAATACTTTTTTACCTTATTACTTGCAGCTCATTAATTTTCCAAAGTGAATCCTTCCTAAATTGGCGAGAAACTTCATATGGGTTCTACACAATTTTGCACTATACTTTGTTATCATGGAGTTAAAGGGTCTAGAGTAATTGCTAAGAAATATTGTTTTACCTGAATACTTTTCAGCTTATAAATTGTCCATGGTGATAATCCTTGGATATGGTGTATTGTTTATTTCCCAATTACTAGTTAGTATGTAGAATATTATAATTTTTTATGAGGATGACATTTTCTTGTGTAGTAGGAGATGATTTATCGAGTGATAAATGCATCATATCAGTAAGTTACTCAGTTTTGCTTTATGCTTTATATCCTTCCAAGTGACTGATTGATTGTGCTCCTTTGTACTTTCCTTAGGAAGAACACGAGATGAGTATGTCTCTGTATTGAGCATAGTCTATAGAAAATAATAGGTTGTTGTCTAGTACTTATAGCCAATAGCGAGTAATGCATTCTTTATACTATGCCTTTATGGGAACATGTCTTTGTATTGGGGCGATAAGAGGAACTTACCGCCCATAAAAAATTATGTACAAGACTTATAATTGGATAGTATAATGTTGTTTGGATGTTAATATTTGAAATTGTTGTTGTATTTTCCTTGAGAATCTTACCTTTGCTCTCTATTAGTGTGCATTTTGGTGTATAATAGTAAATAAAAGCAATGTTTGGACATTGTTGTGCAATAGAGCACCTCAAAATCACTGAATTAAATTGATTGAGCATTTATTTTATTGGCCATCCATTCATTATCTAGATTATGAAGAACAATCTAGCTAATCCATCTATTATTAGGGAGGCTATTGAAATCCATCTATTTTTATATGTATCCACTGATGAGAAAATCCTATTATCTGCAAGATTGTTTTCCCTAAAGACAACTCAAAGTGGTGGGTATGTTTCTTCTCATCTGTGTATGTATCAAAAATTGAAGTGTATATATGTATATATAAAACTGGGGCAGATGAGGAGTTTCTCCCTGTTAAGAAAATTCTTATAAGGATACAAAAGTGGATCTATGATATGGTTATGAGAAATAGACAGAAGAAATCAGTCCTTCTTGAACACTCACACTTAACAGGTCATCAAATATGTTTGGAGAATGCTAGGGTCCTAGCTATAGAAGACAACCTAATAAAACAAAAAAGTTAGGGAGAAAATAGAAATCAATTTAAGCCATAACCGCCTTAACAGAGATGATGGCGCAAGGCTCGATGACTCTTATAAACCACTCCTACACTCCCTTCAAATTAGAAAATCCTCATCAACTAACACTTGAAAGAACTCTTAAATAAAAATAAATGGTTAGAACATTCATTACTATAAACCTTAAACTAAAACCTAAACTTAAACTAGTAAATTTATTTTAATACTATGAACCTAAAAACCTACCTTTTTAAAAACAAACTATTAAATACTATAAACATAAATATTAATTCTCAACCAAAAACTATTAAATAAAAATAAAATTAACATTAATCCCTTATAAAAATAATAATAAAATAATATTTCCTTGTTGAGGAATTGGTTCCACATTAATATGCCTACTATGTGTGGGGAATTGAATTATTTGATTTGATATCCATTGTGATATACAATGCAAATGTTTGGCTTTTATGAACCTTTTCTTTTATGGTCACAAGATTGGCAAGTGAGAACCTTTGTTTTTAGAAGTGGTATTATTATATATTTTGAGAATTATTCTATGTACATATCCCTTGAAATCCAATCAAATGGATAAAATTTTAAACTATGAAAGTGGTATGAATAGAATAGTCATTTTTAATTAGTGACCGAGTTTTTATTTTGTTATAGAAATATAAAGAGGTCAACTACTACTACTAGATACTTCAAGGGTATTAGCTCAATGGAAGAGCACTTGCCTTACAGGTAGGAGATTGGTGGTTCAATTCCTCCATACCCTATCTACAAAAATCAGCAAATATTTGTATATAAAATTACTAAAATAGTGACCAAAAAATTAGAGATAAGTGACCAACAAATGGGAGATAGGAGGCCAAACAATTGCCCAAAATTCACATATAAATGACCAAATGAAAGTTTGGTGGCTAATTTTCGTCCTCTTATCACCAAACATATGACCAGATTAATGACCAAACATATGACCAGATTAATGACCAAATATGCGACCAAATTAATGTCCATCTAACAAGTTATAAATGACCAAACTATATATGACCAAATTTTTGGTCGCATGATAAGAGACACAAAGTGATTTCCAAATCAAAAGTGGTCATATATAGGAGAATTTTGGTCATTTTTGGTCACGTATCTCTCATTATGTACTAGTGCTTCGGTTAGGCATCTCAGGGTTTTTAGTTCCACCTACTATGCCTTTATACCAAAGGAGCAAAGAAACAAACTTGGTGCTTGAAGTCAAAGATGTATTTTATTGCGGTATTCAAGAAATACCTTCTTTATGATGATGTAAACAAGAAATTTGTTGTTATAAGAAATGCCATTTTTCTTTAAACTAATAAAAATGACAAGTATATTGAAAGACAAATTGATTGTCTAAAGAGGTTTTCCCATTTAAACACATATTATGAATTTGATAATGAAATTCCAAACCTTGAAGGGAGAACCGCGATCTTGGATAAGGATCAATCTTTGGAATTTCCTTTTGAAGCACTAATACCCCCTCATGAATAAACTCATGAAGATGAAGTTCCCACCACTTCAATTTAATTGGATGGTGTTATTGAGAGGATTGGAAGGTTGAACCTTGAAGAGAATGAAGCACCTCCAGCCAATTATCCTGGACCATCAAAGAAGATACCGAAATGGGCCATAAAGACACTTGAAAGTGTCCATCCAGATGAAATTGCAAATATAGGAACAATAACTCAACAATACAAGATGATGGAGGAGACGTGTTGATGTATTTGTAACTTCAGAATGTATTCACTTGTATATTTTATATATTGTATTTCATTGGTCCCCGATGTTCCTATCAGGAGAATCATTAATGTAATCAAGTCATGTAAAGTCATAGGGATTAACCGTCCCTGTTGATCAGGGGGAAAAGTCCCCGTAGTTGTGGGGCACTAGGGTTATTAGACTCTCCTAGAGAAGTTGGACCTGGTAAGTTATTTTCAAGTCAGAAACTAGTATAAATAGAGAGTGGGTCTCTCTATTTATCACACACACTCATTCAAATGGGGCACATGAGTGAGAGAGGAAGTGCAGGCACAAGTGAGAGAGATCAACTATTGGAGACCATCTTTATGTTTTTCAGGTTTTACTTTTGCTACTACTACTCATTCTATCTTTGAGGAAGTTGCAGGGTTTTCTCCCTTATGGTTTCCCCGAGGAAAATTCTTTGTGTCTCTTGTCTCTTGTGATTATTGTTGTGCATATTATTCTCTCAGATAAGATCCTAAGATCATATTGCTTAAATGATAAAAATCTAACATGGTATCAAAGCTAACTGAGAAGAAGACACTGTGCAGCTGCAAAATTAAGGGCTTCTTATTTTTTGGGTCTCTCTCCACAATCCATCAGCAAAAGGAGGCTAGGATAACTCTCCATTGAAGGGTGCATCTTTCTGTCGAAGTAGAATTTGATTTCGGCATTTTCAGTTTTTGCTGTGAGAAATTAGGGATTTCGACAGAAGAGGATTTTTTGAGTGAGCCCAGCATAGGATTTATCTCTGCATCAAAATCGAAGTTTAGAGACCAAGTTCGAAGTTTTTGGTTGAGTAAAACTCTGGGAAATTCAAACCCTAGTTTGACCTTGGGCCTGAAAAACCCTAAAATACTAAAAATGGTAGTTTTGGTACATTCGTTATATATAGGGATTGAAGAAGTCTCAGGGGCCAAATTTTTCACAAGATGAAGATAAAATCTTGATGTACCCTATTTAAAAATTTCATCCTCATATTCTTTATATTCTGGGAAATATGATTCCTCCAAAACAGGGTTCCAGCCTCTTCCAGGATTCATCCCTAAATAGGACACCTACGGAGAATTGCTATATCTCAGGATAAAAAATTCCAAATAAAATTTCACAAGATGTTCCAAATAGGGAACAGATTGTACTTTCTTTGGTAAAAGTTTCAGACACCGAGGGTGAAACAAGGACATATGGAATTTCGTACAAGTTTGCTATTCTGAATAGTCTTGAAATAAGTCACCTTGGGAAAACTATCATAAGTCATAATTGGTGAACCCAATTCTACTAAAACCTGTGGTTTTGGAAATAGGACAGATGAGGCTACTGCATTGCAATATTTCAGACATAGAGGAGTAGTAATTTTGGAGATATGATAGAAACAATATCATGAATTTCTGTAGAGGAAATTGGAAAACTAGGGCTTCTTGTTCTGAGAGCTTCTCTCCACTATTTTTAGAAAAAGGAGTACATTGGACAACTCACATTGAAGAGGCCCATATTTATATCCAATTAGAAGTTTGAAATTCCAAGTTTTTAAAATTAGGGTTTCTCTGACAAACCCTAGATCAGCCAGATTCGAAGTCAGGAAGGACACCTTAAATCAATAATATCTAATCTTTTGTATTTCCATTTGAGGTTCTCAGTTAAAATTTCTCATCACACTGGCCTGATGTCAAGCTTGGTGAAGATGAAAACTTCCAAGCATGGAAGTATAGGATCTCACTGGTTTTTAAAGAAAATGAAATGGACACCTACATAAGTGGAGAGGTTCCAGTTCCAGAGGGAGATGAGGCTAAGGCTAGAGCTAAGAGAATCATTGCAGATTCTATTAAGTATCATCTAATGTGTCATCCTTGAAGACACCAAAAGGACTTGTTTGATGTTATGACGAAGCGATAGAAGAAGAATGAGATATTCTTACAACCACCTTGAATGGCCTCCCAAGATCATGAGATTCATTCATTCGAGGAATGTGTGCCAGAAGGAAGTGATTACCTTCAAAAGAATCTGTGAAGAGTGCACACAAGATGAAGCTCGACTCATAATAAGAGAAAATAAAATGGGAGCAACTGAAGATCTAGCTCTCAGGAATCAAAGAATATCCCTCAAGTGATGAGGAATATGAAGGAATCAATTCTTGAAGAACCTCTTATCCATATTAGAGTTTGGATAAGAAATGGTGTTGTTATGAATGAAGAAGATGATGAAGATGAAAGGAGTCTACCCACAAAACAAATAAAGATAAGTATTCAATTGTCATTTCATGATATTGCTTTGTTATGAATTTGTTTATATTCAGTTGATGTGTTATGCATTATATAATATTTGCATTAATGACAGTATACTAATAATATGCATGTGATGGGTAAGTAGCTCATGGTGCTATACAACTCTCCATTTCTACTTATATAGAATAAAACCTCTTTGCTGACATATTGGATTAATGCACAATATCAATGATGTCATGGTAGAGATGGAAGGCATCTAGAAAGTTTCCATGAGATATGGATGAATGTTGTATTGGCTAAAATAGTTGCATGATTATATCTTTATGCATAATAATTTTCCATTATGAATATGCCTTATGAAATGTTTCTAACCATACAACTAATGTATTTGAATTGTAGGAAAGATCGCGTACAATCACGTACAATAAAAGAAGGATGAGACTTGTTCCAAAGAACAAGTGACGAAAGTTCGATAAATAATACAAGATAAGGAATAATATGAAAATACTTTCAAAGAAAGAAAGAGGTATGATGCATAGTGCAATTATGTGACACTGTTGAGCGACATCATTGATGCAGAACCTTCTAGCTATGAAGAAGTAGCCAAGAAGAAAGGGAAGGAGAGTACTAGTTCAAGAAGGATGATGTCTAGGATGTAGTATCGAGACCTAAAGGGAAGTTTGTAATGTCTTCCATATGGATCTACAAGATCCAGCATGCAGTAGATGGAAACATCGTGGGATACAAGGCAAGATTCGTAGCATGAGGCTTCTCACAAAAAGAAGGCATATACTACGAAGAGACATTTGTAGCCACTAGAAGTTGAGACACATGATAGGTAGACTCATGTGTGAAAATTAAAGAAGGCCTTGTATAAACTCAGAAGACACCCATGGGATAACACATACATGAGGAGCTTAAAGATCACCTAGAGTGATGAAGATCTTAACCTTTGCTACAAGGTTGAATATGAAATCCTATAGAGGATGACAGGCTCACAGATGAGTGCGAGAAGAATGTTTTCAAGATACATGATCTTATTATCTAGTGACCCTATATGGATACATAGAATATTAGTAGAAGAGGAAGCTACTTGTCACTCCATTATAGAATGTTTCATAGAGTATGAAAGGCAGAGGGAGAATGATGATCCACTTCAGAGGGAGTGACAGCAGAAGATCTTGAGGTTGGACATGGTACAACAGGATGGACAGTTTACTGATGGCTCTAGTATTTACTGAGAGTAAAGCAGGTTCCAACCTTTACTTCAAGGTTGAAGGTGGAAGGCTAGTGATTCTCCTGTTATATGTCGATGAATTGTTCTTGATAGGAAAAGAGGAACTCATTAGAGATTCAAGAAGGAGACTTGCTATTGAGTTTGAGATGAAGGACTTGGATATGATGCACTACTTTCTAGGCATGGAGGTGTAGTAGAATGTGGATGGAATCTCCCTAGGATAAGGGAAGTATGCAGTAGAGATACTAAAGAGGTTCGGGATGATGGGTTGCAAGGCCTTGACCAAACCTATGGAATCCAACCTAAAGATATTAAGTGATGATTCATCCGAGTTGGTTGATGCCATGATGTATCGTCAGATGATTGGGTCATGGATCTACCTGATGAATAGGAGACCAAATATTTTCTTTGCTGTGAACAAATTGAGCCAATTTGTGACAGATCAAGGACATGTTCATCTGATTACTGCAAAGCATATTCTGAGGTACCTAAAGGGTACAGTTGACTATGGGCTCAAGTATGAAGCGGATCAGAAGATTAACTTGGAGGTTTATGTGGATTCAGATTGGGAAGTGCCATTGATAGGAAGAGTAGTTCGGGGTGCTGCTTTAGTATTGGATCAGGTGTGATCTCTTGGTTTAGAAGGAAGTAGTCATGTGTGGCGTTGATTACATCCGAGGAAAAATATGTTGTCACTTGCTTGGATATTTGGGAGGGAGTAAATTTCTTTTGAAAGCTACTATTTGATTTGATTGATCTAACTTGCATTTTCTTATGATGCAGAGAGGAGTAGTGAAGCTCTAGTATGTGATCCATATCGAGATCTCTCGAAAGAGGGAGTTCTAGCATAGTCAATGAGACAGGTTGTCTGAGCATAAAATCCTGACGAAGCTCAAAGGTGGCTCAGACATAAATGGTCTTATAGGTTTTCCTTGGATGTAATCGGTCTTGTTGAAACTTGCAGGTTATCCTTGGACGTAATCAGCCCTGATGTGATTCTATGCTAGAAATGGCCAAAGTGAATTTTGAGTACCTCAGGGAGAAGCTTGGTGTTCTCCAGATTGAGGTTCCTTCTAAGAGGAAGTTATGAGTCTGTGAGTCCTTCTGACATGGCTGTAGGATTGGTTCCTCCCATGGTCAGATATAAGTACTAAGACATTTTGACATGGATGTAATATGTGTTCCCCACATGGTCAGATGTAAGTGCATAGCCCTTCTGACATGGATGTGGGATGTGTTCCCCACATGGTCAAATGTAAGTGAAGATCCCTTCTAACATGGATGCAGGATGTGTTCCCCACATGGTCAGATGTAAGTGGAGATCCCTTCTAACATGGATGCAGGATGTGTTCCCCACATGGTCAGATGTAAGTGCAGATCCCTTCTGACATAGATGCGGGATGTGTTCCGCACATGGTTAGATGTAATTGCAGAGCCCTTCTGACATGTTGCGGGATGTGTTCCCCACATGGTCAGATATAAGTGCTGAAGAATATGAAGACCTATGTGGAGGCTAGGCCTACAACTAGCATGAAAAAGGGTTGGATCTGTAGAAATTCTTGTGACGAGTAGAATTGATAGATAGCACCATTTGATCGAGATAGTGGAAGCAGTGATGATGATGATGATGATCTAGTGATGATCCAGCTTTGATGATGATCCAATGATGATATAGTGATGATGACGATCCAGTGATGATCCATATTTCATGATGATCCAATGATGATATAGTGATGATGATGATTAGTGATGATCCAGTTTTGATGATGATACAAAGAAGAAGACTTGTGCTGATGAATTGTGTCTAGAGAATACCTTCCTAGTTAAGAGGGAGTGTTGATGTATTTGTAACTTCGGAATGTATTCACTTGTATATTTTATATATTGTATTTTAGTGGTCCTCGATGTTCCTATCAGGAGAATCATTAATGTAATCAAGTCATGTAAATTCATAGATATTAACCCTCCTTGTTGATCAGGGGCAAAAGTCCCCGCAGTTGTGGGGCACTAGGGTTATTAGACTCTCCTAGAGAAGACGGCCCTGGTAGGTTATTGTCAAGTCGGGAACTAGTGTAAATAGAGAGTGAGCCTCTCTATTTATCACACACATTCACTCAATTGGGGTGCATGAGTGAGAGAGGAAGTGCTAGCACAAGTGAGAGAGATTAGTTGTCAAAGATCATATTTATGTTTTCAGGTTTTACTTTTGCTACTGGTGCTCATTCTATCTCTGAGGAAGTTGTGGGGTTTTCTCTTTTATGGTTTTCCCAAGGAAAATTCTTTGTGTCTCTTGTCTCTTGTGATTATTATTGAGCATGTTATTCTCTCAGATAAGATCCTAAGGTCATATTGCTTAAATGATAAAAATATAACAAGAATTAGTTCACTCAAGTAATGACATGGTTGTCTCATTTGATTGTGAATTAAATTTATCTTCTAACTTTGAACCAACTTTCTATAAACTGTTGAATGTGATGAATGGAAAGAGGCTATGCAAAGAGAATATGGTGAAATCATAAAGAATGGGACCTAGAATATGGTTGACCCTCCATTAGTAACCAAACCAATTTGTTGCAAGTGGGTATACAAGAACACATACAAATTAGATGGATCACTTGACAAACACAAAGAAATACTTGTGGTGAAAGGATATGTACATAAAGAAGGATTTAATGAAATAACTTCTCTTTCATCTTACAAAGATTGTTGGCTTCTTGATATTGGTGCAACTTCTCATATGAATTTTAGAAAATACTATTTTGAAGAACTGAATGACATTGAAAATTGCACAATATATTCTGCAAACAAATATAGCCTCAAACCAAGGGTGATTGGTTCAATCAAGCTTAATATTCCTGGTTTATGTGATTTGGTGCTAAAGAAAGTTCTTTATATTCCATAGTTGTAGAGAATCTTGTTGTCCTTGGTAAATTCAACAGAAATTCCATTCCACCAACATGTTTGATGTAATTGTAAAGATAAGGAAGTCCTATGAAAACAAGGTCATGATGACCGGGTGTGAATATGGAAAGATGCTAAAGTGGAAGGGTTATTTTGCAACAATTCAAAACTTTTCCTCATCTTGAAGAAGGTAATCTATCATCTCGTTTATTGTGGAATGCAAGGTTTTGTCACTTGAATTACAATAGTATCTGTTTGTTAATAAAGAATGATGTATATGGTTTCCCTATTATTCCTAAATAAAGAAACAAATGAAATGCATGCATTCTAGGAAAACATAGTAAGCATCATTTTGAAGAGTCTAAATTTATAGCATGTAGAAAGTTAGAACTAATTCATTCTAACTAAAGTGGCCCCATGTAAATTCCTTTTGCAAATTATAATCAGTACCTCATGACCTTTGTTGATGATTATTCAAGAATGTGTTGGGTATATATATTGAAGACAAAGTCTGAATCATTTCAAACATTCAAGAACTTTCATGCATGGATAGGGAATCAAGCACAAACATGCATTGGTACATTTTGTTCAGATAATGGTAAAGAATACACCTGTCATGAATATGAATATTATCTTTCTAAACATGGGAATACACATCAAACTATAGGTCCTTATAATCCACAACAAAAAGGATGGATAGAACATTAATGAATATGGCAAGATCAATATTTTTTTTCGAGAATGTGAAACTGATGTTTTGGGGTGATGTAATAGCATGTGAAGCAAATTTGAGAAATATAATTCCATCTTGTGGTATTGAAGACAAGACTCCACATGAAGTATTGTATGGCCATGTTCCTTCGGTTAGGCATCTTAGGGTTTTTGGTTCCAACTGCGATGCCCTTATACAAAAGGAGAAAAGAAAAAACTTGGTGCTAGACACTTCCAAGGCATATCATCTTGATGAGGATTTAAACAATAATGTTTTTGTTTTGAGAGATGCCATTTTTCTTGAAACTAATAAAAATGGTAATTCTATTAAAATACAACTTTATTGTCCAGAGAACTTTCCCCATCTAAATACATCTTATGAATTTGATAATGAAATTCCAAAACTTGAAGGGGGGATCCCAATCTTGGATAAGGATCAATACCCCAATCGTTTGAAGCACCAATACCCCCTCATGAAGAAAATCATGAAGAATAAGTTCCTGCCACTTCCCTTGAACTGGATGATGTTATTGACATGATTGGAAGTTTGAACCTTGAAGAGAATAAAGCACTTCCGTCCGATTATCCTAGAACATCAAAGAAGATTCCAAAACGTGCCATAAAGACACTTGAATGTGTCCATCCAAATGAAGTTGGAAATACAGGAATGAAAAAATCAACAAGACAAGATGATGGATTAGAAGTAGATAATGCAGGTGATGACATGGATATCTCATTTGATTGTGAATTAAATTTATCTGCTAACTTTGAACCAACTTCCTTTATAGAATTTTTTGAATGTGGTGAATGGAAAGAAGCTGTTATAGCCTATTTTTTCTTCTCATTTTAAAAGCATTTGCTTATGTTTTAAAGCTTGGTTTTGTTCATTTTTTTTAAAAGTTTGGTTTTTAGATTAGTTTAAATCTTTTTCTTTGATTTTCATGTTTTTATTTAAGTAATTTCATAGTTTTATTTTTCCAATTTTGGTTTTATTTATCAAAATTCATAGTTAAGGGGCTTATAGAATGTCTATATGAATTAAAAGGTCCTTAAAAATATCATAAAGTCTTGATCTAAGTCATTTAACCAAATTTAAACCATTGTTATGAGTTTTATTTTTGAAAATCATTGAAACAGGTTTTCTTGTAGCGCAACCCTGAAAAAGTTACACATGCGCGCTACAAGAAAATCACGATATTCGAAAATCATGATTTTTGGTTCAAATTTTTGGAAATTCATGCAAATGAGAGGTCATTCATACTTGGTTAATGGATTTGATATGTGTTCTCAGCCAGAATGATCATTGTGACAGGTGTTAATACTTCAAACAAGCCATTATTAGGGTAAGTTGCGGTGGTCTGGTTTAGAGTAGTGGAATAATGATAATTATTCATGATTGAAAAAAATTCGCCTTGAATTACACATCTCTTGAAGTGCATGAAGAGCATACAAGTTCGTGGTGAAATTTTGGTAGTTTGTAATCAGGGTTTGGAGGAGGTTGGTGATTTAGGGCTTTGAAGGGCGACCATTTGGAACTATCGTGGTGGTTAGAGGAGGATTAAGGAATGAAATTGGACACCTATCAGACAAGTAAACACAATTCTAGCAGCTGGATTCACCACTCTGACAGGTAGGAGTCGAATTGCTATCAAATTCTATGTATTTGGGTTTATACTAATAGAGGGTTAATTATGGAGTTTAATAAAGATTGCTAGTATGTAAACCTAATTCATACTAAATGTCAAATTTTATGTCAATAGAATTAAGACTTTCATCAGTTTAAGTGATCAAATTTAGTCCAGAGATTTAGTTTCCCAATATATCATTGACTGTCAAATTTTCCGAGATATGAACAGAGTTAGAATTCTTTCCTGAAAGAAGCAATTTTACAATCATTTAAAATGAAAAGAAGTGGTAAAACTAATAGAGATGAACCTTCAAACATGTCCTGGGTTCAGACTTTTCCAGACTGTGCAAGATTGTTTTTAGAGGCAAGATGGTTAAGAGTTTTTGAGAGAATTGATGGGTATCACACAGAAGGCTCTTATAAATTTTCTTAGTATTTGGATAAAGATATTATTACTTTTGATACTTTGAAGTTTGAGTTGACCAAAGAATTGTAAGCAGAAGCTACAGGGATCCTAGATGAAGGCGAATACTGGTTCAAAAAAGTGCCTTTTACCTTTGATGCACATAAATACTTACTTCCAAATGTGGTAGTAGACTGTGGTAAATGAGTACATATTCAAAAATTTAAACCAAAATTGATAGAGCCAATTAAAATACTGCAAAGTAATATCACTTGTGAAGGGAGATTTGCATTTGTTTTTAAGTATCACTTTAGGTTTTTGCAGCATCTTAGCCATGAAGCAAAAATGAATCTTCCATTATTTTTCTTGAAAAGTTTACGAAAGATGTCTAGCAGGGTGAAGGAGCATTAGGACCACACTAAACAATCATAAGTACTGTACTTTGAAAGAACGAGAAAACATGGGAATATTTTCTTTTTTGGTATGGATTTCAAACAAAGAAGGAAGATCAAACTCAGAAAAGAGAGTTGAATAAGGGTCATAATTTGGTCAAGAAGCTGAAAAAGAAAGTTACAGTTAAGATTGAAGAGGATAATGTACCAGATAAATCTATGACTCAAGGACATGAAAATGTTGAAGTTGAACAACAGATCAATATTGAGGAAAATGAAATTTCAAAGGCAGAAGTGAAAGAAATAGAGCCTATAGAAGCTATTTTTCGTGAAGAACTATACCAAGAAGTTATGTAACTATCTTTAATAAAGCAAGATAAAAATAGGGCTAAAAAAGAACCAAGGGTTCAAATTTTGTTACAAGGGGAGGCTATCAAGGTGTGGTTTATGATGCTAAGTGTAAAAACTCTTATGTATGTTTGAACGACTGATTATGAAATATATGAAACTATAAGCCCTATTTAGCCTATTTGTTGGTTTCATTCTTGATTTGTCTAATCACTCAGTTGATATATTCATTTCTTGTTTGAGGTTATATTCATGAAATGCTTGTTAATTGTGGATGGAATTCAATGCTGTGATTATTGTATCTGGTTTATGTTTTATATGTTATGAATCTTAGTCTTTCTATTGTGCATGATTTAGTGTTTGATTTATCCTTGTGAAGTTTCTACCCTCTTGTTTACAAACTGTACAACCAAACCCTAAAAAACCTATCTTACTTAATTGTGTTTTATGAGATTTCATTGGCTTGTTCTTTTGTAGTCTGAGAACAATTTCTGGCACTAACATCTTTGGTTCCTTTGCCGGGGACAAAGCTGAAAGCCTACTTTCCCTGGGTTACTCATCATTTAATTGGTTTTGAGAGGTGAACTTAAACCAACAAATTTTAAAAAAGACTACTTTTCACCAAATATTTCACAGTGGCTACTAAAGGAGTTGGAACAAGAAGTAGACCTAGTTCACCTTTACAGCTGGGTGTCTCAGACCCAGAACAGATTTTGAAAACAGCTAGGAAAATCAAAAGGTCTCAGTCATCTCCAGCCCTATGTAACCCTTATCAACTAGACATATCATCACCTTTTTCTGTTCTTAAGGGAGAGGAACAAGATTCATCCTGGTTGAAACCTACAATCCCTATTAGTAATTTTTAGGTTTTTACTGATCCTCAATATTTCAAGAAAGCAAAGACCTTATCTCCTGAAAAAATCCCTTTATTTCACCTCAAAGTTGGAAAGAATCCTTTTCAACCAAGTCCTAGTCAGGTTTTTCCTTCATCTAAACCAGTCAATTTGAAGATGGCGGCCCAAAATCAACCATTAGACATGATGGACCGAATGGTGGCAGCTAGGTATGCACCTCTAGTTTTGCCTCAACCTTTAAATGCTATTCCTGGTGGAGATTACCAAAAATATTTACCTAGGTTTAAGGGACAGGGTGAGACTACAGCCAAGGAGCATTGGGATTCTTTTCTCAGTTATGTTGAAAATCAAAATATAGAGGCAAAGTATGTGTGGATGAGGATGTTCGTACAGAGTCTAGATGGAGAGGTCAGAAAATGGTTCAGAGAGTTACCAACAAACTCTAATACTATAATAGAAGAGCTTCGGGATCTTTTCATGAGACAATGGGGTGATACTAAGGATCACACATATTACATTACAGAGTTTGGAGCTCTTAGAAGAAACAAAGATGAAACCATAGCTGATTTTTCAAAGAGGTTCAATAAAATGTATGGCAGAATTCCTGCAGAGATTAAACCTTCTGAAACTTTTGCAAAACTCACTTATGCTAATGCTTTTGATCATGAGTTTTCCTTACTCTTGAGAGAAAGAAGACCTGTTACTTTACTTAACATGCAAGAGTTAGCATTAGAAGTGGAGTCTAATATACTTTCTTCTAATAGACTGAAGGGAAACTCAGATCAACAAGTATATGACAGAAAGGGTATGAAAGAGGCAACTCCAGTGGTTTCAACATCCCACTATGCAGAAGGTAAAATTAATGATATGGCCAAGCTAGTGAAAATCCTAACAACAAAACTAAACAAGTTGGAAATAGAGAAAAATTAAAATAAACCTTTTCAAGAGGGAGACAGAAACCCTAATAATCAAAATCAATTCAGAAGACAGTTTGCACCTCGTTTCATTCCTAGAGAGAGAAGAAACAATGACATACAACAAGAAAGGAGAGAAGATGAGGATCAAAAGGTGCCACAACCACTTCAGAATAATGTAACTGATGAAGGAGAAATAGAAGAAGAAGAGTTCTTTGAGGATCCAGATCAGAATATGAATTATTTTGGAGAACAGTTGACTGAAGGTTTTGTGACTAAGGAGGATTTTTTTAACTCAAAATATTATGATGCAGATGTGTTTGAAATAGAAAATGATTTAAATCTTGAAGTGACTGCTCTGACTGCTAATATATATTAGACTGATCCAAAGAAAGACCTAAATTTAAGATCAAGACAAAAACAGGTGATTCAAAATCCTAGGAAAAAGGTAATTCTGCCTCCTAAACAACAGTTTGATCCAGTATTAGAAAAAAAACAGAATCAGGATAAACAAAAGAAAATTATTGAAGTTGAAGAGGTGAACAAAGGTATGCAGAATTTGAATCTTGAAAATGAATTGTGCAAAATTAAGATCCCTATGCCTTTCATTGAGTTGATTAAGAATCCTTCTTATAAAAATTCAGTCGTGAAAATGATTGGTTTAGCAAACAATCAAGTACCCTCCGACATAGTAAATCTACAAGAGGAAAATCCTAAAATTTTCATTGGATCAGCTTCGGTAAAAAAAACTAAAAATGATGCAAGTGCATCTCCTCCTTTTTACATTACTCTAACTATTCATGAGCTAATGATACATAATTTCCTTTTGGATTCAGGAGCATCTCATAATCTCATTCCCAAAGAAGTCATGGAGGCTTTAGGGTTGAGCATAACAAAACCTTATCTTGATTTGTATACTTTTGATTCTTGAGCTGTAAAATGTTTAGGAGTGATAAAGGATATGGTAGTTAGTTTAGCTCAGCTACCTATGAAGAGTGTGATTATGGATGTAGTAGTGGCAGACATTACAACTAAGTTTGGAATGCTCCTCTCTATATCTTGGGCCAAGAAGGTAGGTGGAACTCTACAAATGGACTTAACATATGCAACCATTCCTGTCTTTGGAGATGAAAATAGAAGTTTGTATAGAGAGTTACAATTTGTTATATTGTGACTGATGACAAGAATCCTACAAATCATCCATTGTATGCTATTGAAAAGGATTTGGGTACTTTTATGTTGCATTTTAGTGGTGATAATGATGTTGTTGGTTTATTACAATTTGAAAAAGAAAAATCAGTCACATGTACTAGGGAACAGGAGGATGAACTTTGGAAAATGTAATTTGATGGATCATCATCTAAAGAAGGTGCTCGAGCAGGATTTGTTTTGACATCTCCTAGTGGCCAAGTGGTAACATTAATGTATAAGTTGGAATTTATTACTACTAATAATACATCAGAGTATGAGGCCCTATTGTTAGGTTTGAAATCTGCAAAATATCTAGGTATTCAGAAAATCTCTATGTATGGCGACTCCGAGTAAGTTGTTCAGCAAGTAAGGAATAACTATCAACTAAAACAAGATCTACTGAAAGTATCTAGGAATGAAGTATGGGATATGATAGACAATTTCTTTGTGGATTTTAATATCACTTATATTCCTATGGACCATAACCAAACTGCTGATTCTCTTGCCCTATCAGCCACATATTTTAGGATTCCTAAAACAACACAACTGACGTATCCAATTGAGATTAGATACAGGCCTTCTATGCCGAACAATATAAAGCAATGGAGAGTTTTTGAAGATGATTTTGAGATAAAAAGGTTTTTAGAGCTGACAGGTGAGTTTTCCAATTCCTTAATTGATCAAGAACATGATGATGAAATTGAGGATTTTGAAGGTGTTGCAGAAAATGAGATTGCAGGTCACAAGATCATTGAGCTAAAAGGTAATTTCATTCCTAAGGGTTTAGTGCCTTTGGAGAGGATTTTTTCAAAGAATGATACCCCTTTAAAACCAGTTATGCAGTCTTTAAAAGAAAATGTAATGGATTGTAATATTGGCAATAAGGAACATCCCAGAATGGTGAAGATCACAAAAGCACTCACAACAGAACAAAGAAACAGGTACATCAAGTTATTAAAAGAGTATGTTGATGTTTTTTCTTGGTCATATGAGGATTTGAAGACATATGATACTCGTATTATACATCATAAAGTGCCTTTAAAACCAAATGTTAAACCTTTTAGACAGAAATTAAGGAGAATCAATCTAGCTTTGTTTCCAATTATAGAGAAGGAGGTTAAAAAATTGTTAGATGCTAAGATTATTGCTCCCCTCCGATATTATTCATGGGTAGCCAATCTAGAACCTGCTAGAAAAAAGAATGGTGAAATTAGATTCTGTGTTGATTTTCAAAATATGAATAGATCTTCACTGAAGGATAATTAACCTTTACCAAAGATTGAACAAATATTGCAGAAGGTGGTTGGTGCACAAATAATTTCAATGGTAGATGGTTTTTTAGGGTATAACCAAATTGCAATGCACCCTAATGATAGAGAAAAGACAGCTTTTACTACTCCATGGGGTACTTTCATGTACGACAAAATGCCTTTTGGATTAATGAATGTTGGAGATACCTTTCAAAGAGCTATGGACATAGATTTTTTAGGAGAGAGGGATAAGTTTGTAGTAATCTATTTATATGATATTACAGTCTTTTCACAATCTGATGATGAACACCTAAAGCACTTAAAGCAAAATTTGCTGAAATGTAGAAAATATGGTTTGTCTCTCAATCCCAAAAAGTCACATTTTGCTGTACAAGAAGGTAAGTTGTTGGGAAATTTAGTTTTAGATGATGGCATAAGGATAGATCTAGAAAGGGTGAAAGCAATTCTAAAAATTAGTTTACCGAGGAGCAAGAAGGACATGCAATCTTTTATTGGAAAAATAAATTTTCTGCGTTGGTTCATACCAAATTTTGTTGAAACCATTAAACAGATTACAACCATGTTGAAGAAGGATTAGGAAGTTAAGTGGACTGCAGAAGCTAAAAATTCATTTGAAAAGATTAAGACAGCTCTTATGGAAGCACCAGTACTAGTAAGTCCTGATTTTACAAAGGAATTTTTGACTTTTTCTTTTGCATCAGAGGATACTTTAGCTGTTGTTTTATTACAGAAGAATAAGGATGGACTTGAACAACCAACTGCATTTTTCAGCAAGATCATCAGAGACTTAGAGCTAAATTATAGCATTTTAGAGAAGCAAGCTTAGTCATTGGTAAAGGCATTAAAGTTTTTCAGAATTTATGTTTTACATTCCAAATTCATTGCTTATGTTCCTAATACTGCCATTAAATATGTTTTGACCCAACATGACAGTGAGGGAAAAAGAGTGAAATGGATTGCAATAATAATGTAATATGATGTGGACATTAGACCTACAAAGCTAGTAAAGGGACAAGGTTTGGCTAAATTGTTAGCTGATTCAAATTGCCAAGATTTAGGTCTACATCTCATGGTAGAAAAACCAACACAAGAAGAATTTCAAGCAAAGCAGGAAAAAGAGAAAATTATGGACCACTATGCAGAATCCACATGGTATGCAGATATTGTACATTTTCTTTTGTATTTACAATTTCCAGAACATTTAGACAAAAAAGTTGATAGGTCTTTGAAGTTGAAAACTACTAAATATTGTTTGATAGAACAACATTTATTTTGGAAAGATATAGGGGGTATTTTACTTAGATGTTTGGATAAGCCAGAAATTGAAGAAGTAATATCTGAATTACATGAAGGTGCTTGTGGGGGACATAAGTATTGGAAGGAAACAACTTATAAAATTTTGAGAGCTAGATACTATTGCCCTTCTTTATTCTTCGATGTATATCAGCAGGTAAGAGCATGTATCCCTTGTCAGAAATTTGATGGTAAGAAAAATTTGTTGTCATTACCATTAAAGCCAATTGCAATAAATGCCCCATTTCAACAGTGGGGTTTGGACTTCATAGGAGAGATAAATCCTTCCTCTTCAGGGCAACATAGATGGATTTTGACTGCTACAGATTTCTTTACTAAATGGGTAGAAGCTATTCCCACAAGAAATGAAACATACAAGGTAATTATAGATTTTATTCAGGAAAATATTCTTAGCAGATTTGGATGTCCCAAGAAGTTATTGACTGATAATGCTCACAATTTTAAGTCTAAAGATATGGTGGCATTCTGTGAAAAGAATGGGATTATTTTGAAACACTCAACACCTTATTATCCTCGGGGAAATGGGTTAGCTGAGTCAACTAATAAGAGTATTATTTAGAGTATCAGGAAGTTATTGAAGCAGAATAAATGATCATGGGATTCAATGTCTAAATATGCATTGTGGGAAGACAGAATAATAGTTAAAAAGGAAATTGGAACTTCTCCTTTCCAATTGGTATATGGTTACACTGATGTAGTGTTTCCTATCCAACTTGGTATTCCAGTGATGAAATTTTTTCAATATTGTCAAGAAGAACCTAGTGATATTCAAAGAAGAATTAATGCATTTATAGAGTTACGGCAGAAATGAGAAATAGTAGAGGAGAAACCTCAGCAGTATATGACAAAGATCAAAGAAAGGTTTGATAGAAAGATCAAATAGAACACTTTTTCAGATGGAGATATGGTTTTGAGATGGGATGCTAGAAAGGAGCAAAAAGGAAAGCATGGCAAGTTTGATAATCTATGGTTTGGCCATTTCATAGTATCAAAAGTTATGGAGAATATTACTTTTGTGTTACAGACTTTGGATGGTGAGGAATTGTCTAATCTAGTTAATGGACGTTTCCTCAAACATTTTGATAGTTTTTGAGAAGATATTGGACTTTCATTGTATATACCGGTGTGAATAACAGAATAAAGACTCCATGACCCAATGGAATTTTTGCATATTAACAGGCAGTTGCAGTTACAGCATAGAAGGCATTGATTTATAGGTTCTTGAAGCCTTACGGGGAGGACTTCATCCCACAATAGGAGCTAGATGTTATAGCATGTTTTTGCTTCTCATTTTAAAAGCATTTGCTTGTGTTTTAAAGCTTGGTTTTGTTCATTTTTTTTTAAAGTTTGGCTTTTAGATTAGTTTAAATCTTTTTCTTTGATTTTCATGTTTTTATTTAAGTAATTTCATAGTTTTATTTTTCCAATTTTTGTTTTATTTATCAAAATTCATAGTTAAGGGGCTTATAGAATGTTTATATGAATTAAAAGGTCCTTAAAAATATCAGAAAGTCTTGATCTAAGTAATTTAACCAAATTTAAACCATTTTTATGAGTTGTAGTTTTGAAAATCATTGAAACAGGTTTCTTGTAGCGCAAGCTTGAAAAAGTTACACACATGTGCTACAAGAAAATCACAATATTCAAAAATCATGATTTTTGGTTCAAATTTTTGGAAATTCGTGCAAATGAGAGGTTATTCATACTTGGTTAATGGATTTGATATGTGTTCCCAGCCAAAATGATCATTGCGACAGGTGTTAATACTTCAAACAAGCCATCATTAGGGTAAGTTGCAGTGGTCTGGTGCAGAGTAGTGGAATAATGATAATTATTCATGATTGAGAAAAATTCGCCTTGAATTACACAACTCCTGAAGTGCATGAAGAGAATACAAGTTCGTGGAGAAATTTTGGTAGTTTGTAGTCAGGGTTTGGAGGAGGTCGGTGATTTAGGGATTTGAAGCATGACCGTATAGAACTATCATGGCGGTTAGAGGAGGATTAAGGAATGGAATTGGACACCTATAAGACAAGTAAACACAATTCTAGTAGCTGGATTCACCACTCTGACAGGTAGGAGTCAAATTGTTATCAAATTCTATGTATTTGGGTTTATACTAATAGAGGATTAATTATGGAGTTTAATGAAGATTGCTAGTATGTAAACCTAAGTCATACTAAATGTCAAATTTTATGTCAATAGAATTAAGAAATTCATCAGTTTAAGTGATCAAATTTAGTCCAGAGGTTTAGTTTCCCAATATATCATTGACTATCAAATTTTCCAAGATCTGAACAGAGTTAGAATTCTTTACTGAAAGAAGTAATTTTATAGTCATTTAAAATGAAAAGAAGTGGTAAAACTAATAGAGCTGAACCTTCAGACATGTCCTGGGTTTAGACTTTTCTAAACTGTGCAAGATTGTTTTTAGAGGCAAGATGGTTAAGCTTTTTTAAGAGAATTGATGGGTATCACACAGAAGGCTCTTATAAATTTTCTCAGTATTTGGATAAAGATATTGTTACTTTTGATACTTTGAAGTTTGAGTTGACCAAAGAATTGTTAGCAGAAGCTATAGTGATCCCAGATGAAGGCGAATATTGGTTCAAAAAAGTTCCTTTTACCTTTGATGCACATAAATACTTACTTCCAGATGTGGTAGCAGACCGGGGTAAATGAGTACATATTCAAAAATTTAAACCAAAATTGATAGAGCCAATTAAAATCCTGGAAATTTATATCACTTGTGAAGGGAGATTTGCATTTGTTTTTAAGTATCACTTTAGGTTTTTGCAGCATCTTAGCCATGAAGCAAAAATGGATCTTCCATTATTTTTCTTGAAAATCTTACAAAATATGTCTGGTAGGGTGAAGGAGCATCAAGACCACACTAAACAATCTGTGTAACATCATGGGCTTAGAAAACTAGTCATAAGTATTGTACTTCGAAAGGAGAAAACATGGGAATATTTTCTTTTTTGGTCTGAATTTCAAACAGAGAAGGAAGATCAAACTCAGAAAAGATAGTTGAATAAGGGTCGTAATTTGGTCAAGAAGCTGAAAAAGAAAGTCACAGTTAAGATTGAAGAGGATAATGTACCAGAGAAATCTATGACTCAAGGACATGAAAATGTTGAAGTTGAACAACAGATCAATATTGAGGAAAATAAAATTTCAAAGGTAGAAGTGAAAGAAATAGAGCCTATAGAAGCTATTTTTTGTGAAGAACTATACCAAGAAGTAAAGGAAAATGTGAAAGAACAGGAACAAGTTCCTATTACAGTGCAGTCTGAAGATGAGGAAAAGTCATTGTCTGATGAAGTTAGGGTTCATACCAAACAGAAGATACATAACAGCCTGAAGAAGAGACAATGTCACGAGGGATAAAAAGAAAATTTGTCCAGCTAGCTTTTATCAAACATCAAGGGAAATTTTTAAGCATGTTAGGAGAAATTGGAACAGCTTAGAGGCCCAAGACTAGACCAAAGAACAAAATCATATTGAATATGAAGAAACTATTAAACCCTAAACTAGCTAAAGAGAATATTATAGTAATTGAAGACTCTTCATCTCAGGAAGAGTTAGAAGACAATGAAGATCAAAATGAAAAGGACATGAAGGGTAAAAAGAAAAGGGTTTTAGAAAATAAACCAGCTTTCACTAAAACCAAAATTTCAGATATATTTGAGGAAGTTTGAAAGAAGGTAATTTTAGACCAGCATCAAAATGATTTAAAGAAACAACATTCAGTTATATCAAGCTCTTGTGCAGAGAAAGGAAGGGTTGCTAAGCAATCAACCCAATGCAGTATTGAAGCCAAAAAATATTCAGAAATCCTTGTGGCCATGACAGAGCAGATGGAAGAATATGAGGAGATTTTTAAGAAGTTGAAAATCCCTTGGATGCCAGAAGAAATGCATCCAATATCAGAAGGTAAGTGCATTGATTTTGAAAATGAAAATTTGTAGAGGAGTATCAAACATTACAAATATTAGATCGAGTACCTGCATGAGACAAATCAGGGATTAGTGATTTCCAACAAAATATTGAGGGAATATTTAGAAGATGTAAATAGCCACTATCAGGAATTGATTGCAGTTTCTAAGGAAGCTTTAAAAAGAAAAAGACAAACTCAAAGTCTGTTTACAGAACTGAAACAAACTATTCAAGAGCTAACACAGCAGAATCAGGAGTTGACAAAAAGAGTTGAAGATTTGGAAGCAGATCACTAGAAAGCAAGAAGGAAGACTCAAGCTTTAGAAGGAATTTCTCTTTTAGCAGAGGCTGCTAAGGACCTATAAAGTGCTTTAAGAATAGTGGTTATTAGTTAGTTTGTGAAAAATTTATTTTATTTTTGTATAATGATAGTCTTATTGAACAATTCGGTAGTATGACCTAAAGCTATTTTGTTTAGTTATGTAACTGTCTTTAAGAAACAAAGATAAAAGTAAGGCTAAAAAAGAACCAATGGTTCAAATTTTGTTACAAGGGGAGGATATCAAGCTGTGGTTTATGAAGCTAAGTGTAAAAAAATCTTATGTATTTTTGAATGACTAATTATGAAATATATGTAACTATAAGCCCTATTTATCCTATTTCATGGTTTCATTCTTGATTTGTCTAATCACTCAGTTGATATATTCATTTCTTGTTTGAGGTTATTATTCATGAAATGCTTGTTAACTATGAATGGAATTCAATGCTGTGATTATCATATCTGGTTTATGTTTTATATGTTATGAATTTCAGTCTTTCAATTGTGCATGATTTAGTGTTTGATTTAGCCTTGTGAAGTTTCTACCCTCTTGTTTACAAACTATACAACCAAAACCCTAAAAAACCTATCTTACTTAATTGTGTTTTATGCGATTGTGTTGGCTTGTTCTTTTGTTGTCTGAGAACAATTTCTAGCACTAATAGAAGCTATGCAAATTAAATATGGTGCACTCATAAAGAATGGAACCTGGAAGTTGGTTAACCCTCCATTTGGAACCAAACCAATTGGTTGCAACTGGGTATATAAGAACAAATACAAATCGGATGTCTCACTTAACAAACACAAAGAAAGACTTATGGAGAAATGTTATGCTAAAACATAATGAATTAATGAAATAAATTCTCTTTCATATTACAAATATTGTTGGTTGCTTGATACTGATGCAAATTATCATATGAATTTTAGAAAAGACTATTTTGAATAGTAGAATGGCATAGTATACTATTGTAGAAAAATACAACCTCAAACCAAGGGGAATTGGTTTAATTAGGATCAATCTGCCTAATTTCCATGATTTTGTGTTAAAGAATGTTCTTTATCTTCCATAAGTGCATAGAATATTATTATCCTTGTTGCAAATTCAAGAGCAAGGAAATTCCATACACATGTTTGATGGAATTGTAGAGATAAGGAATTCCTGTGACAAAAAGGTCATCATGAATGGGTATGAAGATGGAACGATGGTAAAGTAGAAGGGATGTTTTGCAACAATTCAAAACTTTTCCTATATGTCTGAACTTGAAGAAGGTAATCTGTCATCCAATTTATTGTGACATGCAATATTTGGTCACTTAAATTACAACATTATTCGTTTGTTAAGAAAGAATGGTGTATATAGTTTTTCTACTATTCCTAAACATAACAACAAATGTGATGCATGCATTCTAGGAAAACATAGTAAGAATCATTTTCAAGAGACTAAATTCAGAGAACGTAGAAAGTTAGAACTCATTCATTCTGACTTATGTGTCCCCATGCTAATTCCTTTTGAAAATAAGAATAAGTACCTCATGACCTTTATTGATTATTTTTCAAGAATATATTGGGTATATTTATTGAAGACAAAGTATGAAACATTTCAAACATTCAAGAACTTTCATGCATAGATAGAGAATCAAGAACAAGCACATATTGGTACATTTTGTTTAGATAATGGTAAATAATACACCTCTAATGAATTTGAAGATTATCTTTCCAATCATGGGATTACACATAAAACTACAGTTCCATATAATCCTTAAAAAATTGTGTAGCAGAAAGGATGAATAGAACATTAATGAATATGGAAAGATCAATGATGTTTTTCAAGAACGTGAAATTGATGTTTTGTGGTGATGTAGTAGTATGTGTAGAATATTTAAGAAATAGAATTCCATCTCATGCTATTGAATAAAATAATCCACATGAAATATGGTATGGCCACCTCCCTTCGGTTCGACATCTCAGGGTTTATGGTTCCACCTGCTATGGGCCATAAAGACACTTGAAAGTTTCCATCTAGATGAAGTTGAAAAGTAGGAATGGAAAACTCAATAAGAAAAGATGATGGAGGAGAATCCAAAAACTTAGGTGATGACATGGATGTCTTATTTGATTTTCAATTAAATTTATCTTCTAACTTTGAACCAACTTCCTTTATTGATCCAAACAACCATTGGCATGTTATATAAATTTGACAAAGTCTAGCACTTCGACTACCTCGACTACTCAACTGCTTCGACAGGTTCAACATCGGCTTCAACAAGTACAAACCTCGACACAACATACCTCAAAAAATTCTAACATACAACATCTTGACATTCCTTGGTGGCACCTATCGAACATCGATGGATTGAATCTCTGTCGTCTGCGATGATTGAACTTTCGAACTGTTATAACTTCTTGTAACTAAACATAATGGGTAGTCATCCAAGTGTCTCAACATTCTATACAAACATGTACATTATTATAACAATCAACCAAATTTCATAGAGACGAAGGGATAATAGAAATTGGTTCGAATTCTTGCATATTGTCTATGCACATACTTTCTGTCAATATAGAGCATTACTACCTTCCTTGTTCTTTTTCTAAGCTTCCACCATAACAGTTCTCGACTCATTTAGTCGACTGTTTTTCCCAACATGCACCTAGGCATGGCTTGTATCAATTGTATCATATATTGATTTTGTCCATATCCTAAGTTACATCAGCACTTCCATCAAAGTATTTAACTTATGCATGTTCAAACACACTCAGAAACTCAGCAAAACAAGCAGAAACTTCCTTTGAATTTAGAAAATATGGCCGAAGAAGTAGATAATAGACATGCAACTAAAAAGATAGAACAAAGCATAGAAAAATCACTAGCTCTCCAGTGGACTGAAATGTTCACCTAGTTCAACAATATTATCATGCGATTCACTTCAAACTCTAGGGAGTCCTCGACGCGACCTCACTTCGATAAGATTAGCCCCTTCAAAGTGCAAATGAATATGGACATACAGAATCTTAAAGGAAATATTGACGCGAAATCTGTTGACAATTGGGTACAACAACTGGAATCTTAGTACACTATGAATCAACTATCCAAGGAAGAAAAGATCACCATTGCATCCTTAAAGATGTCATCCTCCATACACTGCTAGTGGGAAAATTTATCGATAAATATGGAAAAAGAAGGTGACCCCGTAGACACATGGGTAAAATTTATCGAGTATGTCCGAAAGGAGTCTTACTCGCCCAAGTATCTTGAAAAACAATGTAAAAAGTGGCAACATATAAGGAAATGGAAAGACCAGTCCTTGCAAAGTTATCCCAATGAGTTTTATCGACTCATGGCTAGGATTGGCATCCAAGAAGAAGAAAAATTATTTGTCTTGAAGTACGTCAGCAGTTTATCCCCATACATTCAGCAACAGATGGATTTTATGACTATTAATATGCTTTCAGATGCATTTCATTATGCTATCAAGTTTGAAGCCAAACAAAAAGGAAAAGCACATTTTGTGAACAAGACAACAGGTCGAACACGCAGAAATAAGTCATTGGTCAACTCTGAAAAGTCAAAAAACCATTCTCTACTGACTCTAACAAAGCCTGATCATCAAAATAAGAAATTTTAGAAAGACACGAGGGATCACAACAAACAAGATCCTATTGGAAAATGGTGTATTATCACAATTCAGCATGGCATGATCCATTAGAATGCAAAGTTTGAAATATTTTTTAGGAAAAATTGTTGACATTTAACTTGTCCGACAGAACCTTTGTAGAATATGATCTAGATGCAGCAATACTCTTATATTTGACCACTCCAACAGCCTCGACTTTCATCGACAAGGAGGAATGAGAGCACCTGTTCCATACATAGAGATGGGTTCAGAAGAGATGGGTTCCATTACGTTTGATTGTGGATAATGGTATCCAAAATAACTTCGTTTCTAAAGATCTCATCAAGAAATTAGGTCTTGTCACTACTCCACATCCACAGCCTTACAATATAGGTTGGATGAAGGATGTACATGAACTAAGAATTACATGCCAATGCAAACTCACCTACTTCATTAATCCTTTTGAAGATGAAGTACTCTATGACATGGCACCGGTTACTATAGTCGACGCCTTGTTTGGGAAACCTTACTTGTGGGATCTACATGGTACATATCAGTCATGACCTTAGAAGGTGATTGTCACTAAAATTTGGAATCAATGGTATGACATACCAGAGCAACAACCCACATCAACAGTTGCTATGATATATGTCAAACAAACAAACAATCTTATCAATCACGCTAAAAATTTCACATTAATTATGACAAAGCCTCAAAATTATAGAAATACTGCAATAATGAGTTGACTCACTGACCAATACAGCTCTCGACAACAACAATAGATTGAAAATATCCTTGAGGAATACCATAATGTATTTCAAGATACGAACTGAGTACCTCTGCATTGCGAGGTAAAACACTCCATTGAACTTGTTCCTAGTTTTTCATTACCTAACACATATGTTTACAGGAGATCCATTCTTGATAACGAAGAGATTCATAGGAAAATCTAGTATTTGATTAATAAGGGTCATATCCTCCTAAAATATTCTCCTTGTGGAAGTACAGTCATCCTAGTTCCAAAGAAAGATGGGACTTGGCACATGTGCATCGACTATCGGGATCTCAACAAAATTTTAGTAAAGAATAGATACCTTCTTCCACGGATAGATGAAATCATCGACAGTCTAAAAGGTGCTAAGTTCTTTACAAAACTTGACCTCAAGTCGGGATATCATCAAATTTTGATCGATTCCACCGATGTATGGAAAATGACTTTCAAAACTAAGGAAGGATTGTTTGAATGGTTAGTCATGCCTTTCGGCTTAACCAATAGACATGAAATATTCATGAGATATATGGATGACCTTATACGAAACTTCATCGATAAGTGTTTCATTTTCTATCTCGATGATATCTTGATTTTCATTCGATCATGGGAAGAACATGTCAAACAACTTCAAGAAGTCTTTGACACTCTCCAGCAACATCGACTATATCTGAACGAGGACAAATTCTAATTTGTGATGAAAAGTATCAAATATTTGGGGTATGTAATTGACTATGCAGGCATTCACGTCGACCTAGAAAAAGTACATTTCCTCAAATATTGGCCAATTCCTCAAAACATTCATGAACTAAGAAGTTTTCTTGGTTTGGTGAATTTCCAACGACAGTTCATACTTGGCTTCAGTCACATTGCATGGCCTTTGTATTAGTTGACTAAAGGAAATGGGAAAATTGTCTTCAAATGGACACCGACACAACAACAAGCTTTTGAACAACTAAAAAACAAGCTTTGTACTACACTAGTACTTGTGTTACCTGATTTGCATCATCCTTTTTAGATTGAGATGAAAGCATCGGAATATGCTCTTAGTGCAGTGATCACTCAGTCAGGTCACCCAGTCATGTTTCATTTTGAAACTTTCAATGAAACTGTTAGAGGGTATTTGACGTATGAAAAAGAATTGTATTTCATTATGCAATATCTTAAACAATGGAGAAACTACATTCTTGGAAAGGAGACATTCATCCTCACTGACCATAAAACTTTGTAGTTTTATCCTTCCTAGTCAGAACTATAGACAACATGACAACGTAAGTGGATTAATTACATACAACAATTTCAGTTTTTAATTAAGTATCAGAAAGGAAAAGCCAATGCCACAGCCAATTGTCTCAGCTGACCACCCATTACTCTATTGTCTACAGTGATGAATATGTAGGGTTACGACACCACTACTTGGCCACAATTGTATTTGGTGGATTTTGATTTATCCACAATTTATCGACATATCCATACTGACACATTGTTTAATACCAACTACTTCCTAAAGGACACCTTGCTATACAAGCTTGGACAGCTTTGTGCACCGACCAGTGAGCACCAATAGAAGCTCATTTGGGATGCACACTACAACAAGATTATGGGACATTTTGGAGTCACAAAAACACTTGTTGTCCTCCAAAATTATTTTTAATGGCCTTCATTTAAATATAATGTCAACAAGTACATTCAATCATGCATGATTTGTGCCATTTCTAAACCGTCAAATTGACAAAAAGGACTGTATAAACCCCTTCCAATTCCTAGTCGACCATGGGAATATATTGCTATGGACTACTTGATGAGATATCCTACTACCAAACATCAGCATGCCGTGATTTTAGTAGCAGTCGACATATTTTCCAAGATGGCTATCCTCATACCATGTAAGAAGACTAAGATAACACAACATAATGCTCATCTCTTCTTCTAACATGTGTGTAAACATTATGGACTCACAATGACCATTATTTTCGACAGAGATGATATATTTGTCAGCACCTTTTGGGAAAATCTCTGGAAACATCTCGACATGAGACTTTCTTTATCAACAACCTTCCATCCACAGATAAACAGACAGGCAAAAGTTGTAAATTGATTGGTAGTACAACTACTCGGCATGTACAACCAAAAGCATCGTCAAAAATGGGATGACATCCTTCCATACATACAACACAGCTACAATCATGTTCAACATAGTTCTATGGGAAAGAGTCCATTTGAGATTTGTTATGGATTTAAACCCTCAGTGCCTATTGAATTGATCAGTTCCTCAACACAGTCAAATGACACCGAATACAAAGGACGAGAAGTAGAGAAAGCATTGAAGTTCATAGATCAAATCTACAACATCAAGAAGAAAGCACATTAAATGTTGGAATGAGCTAATGCAAAATCTAAGGCCCAAAACAAAAGGCACCATATTCCTCAATCATTCCAAATTGGGATCAGGTCTGGTTACATATAAAGAAGGAGTGATTCACTGGTCCACATTGAAATTTGAAACCTTTGCGATATGGTTCATACAAAATCCTTAAACAAATTGGAGAAAATGATTTTCAGCTCGACATTCCTGCATGCCTTGGCCTACATCCAGTTTTCAATGTAGATCTACTTTGACCATACCATGCACCATTGTTGGAACAAAATGACTTGCAGACAACAGAACCTGAATACATCCATCCAGATGTTTAGGAACCTCTTATTTGTGACACCATTGTGGGACGACGGATACTCCATACAAGGATGAACTCCATTCCCTTGTTTCAAGTGGCTAAATCTAGACAAATCCCCGCATAAGGAAAATGGTACTCTGCTATTGAAGTATCCAACAAGTTTCCTCACCTGCATGAATACACAATGGAGACCATTGTTTCTTAAGGAAGGAGGAATGATCCAACCAACAATTAGAATGTTGTCGAATTTTGACAAAGTCTAGCACTTCGACTACTCAGCTTCTTTGAAAGGTTCAACATCAACTTTGAAAAGTCTAAAGCTCAACACAATTGACCTCAACAAATTTTGACATACGACATCTTGACATGCCTTGTCAGCATCTGTCGAACATCGACAGGTTGTCTCTCGGTCGTCTGTGATGGTAGAACTTCCAAACTATTATAGCTTCTTGTAACTCAATGTAACGGGTAGTCACCCAAGTGTCTCAAAATTCTATATAAACATGTACATTATTGTAAGAATCAACCAAATTTCATAAAGAATAAGGGATAATAGAAATTGGTTGGAAGTCTTTCATATTGTCTGTGTGCATACTTTCTGTCAATATAGAGTATTACCTACTTTTGTTGTTATTTTTCTAAGCTTCCTCTATAACTAATGTCCCCAAAATGCACCTGGGAACGACCTGGATCATTTGTAGACGTTGTTGAATGTGATGAATGGAAAGAATCTATGAAAAGTGAATATGGTGCACTCATAAGGAATGGAACTTGGAATTTCGTTGACCCTTCATTTGGAACCAAACTATTTGGTTGTAAGTGGGTATACAAATGAAAATAAGATGGATCACTTGAAAAACAAAAATAAAGACTTGTGGTGAAATGACATGCACAAAAGGAAGTAATTGAATATGAAGAAACATTCTATGCCACAACAAAATGCGGTACCATCCGCACTTTTCTTTCCATGGAAACAAAAAATGGGTGGAAATCTTGTCAGATGGATGTAAAAAACTTTTTCTTAAATGGATAATTGAAAGAAAATGTCATCATGTCTTAACCAAAGGGTTTTGTTGTAAACATACAAAACAAAAGGTATGCAAGCTTGTCAAATCCTTGTATGGCCTAAAACAAGCACCACAAGAATGGTATGCAAAGTTAACCGAGCATCTTCTAAAATTAAATTTGAAGCATTATAATATTGATGATGCAACATTGTTTGTGAAGAAAGATGAAATATCTATTGTATTTCTTGTGGCATATGTAGATGATAGGGAACAATGAAGATTATATAGCATCAATAAATAAATAAATTTGAAGAAATGGTTTGAAATGAATGATTTGGTGCATCTTCATTATTACTTAGGAATTAAAGTGACTCAACATACAAAGTACATAATCATATCTCAGAAAAAGTATGTTGGAAAATTATTGAACAGATTTTGCATGATAGAATGCAACCCTATCTCAACTCCAATGGAACAAACTTGAAGCTCACATCAAGTGAAGGAAAATAATTTGGCGATACGACCAAGTACTGACAACTTGTAGGAATCCTTATCTACATTACCACTACTAGAACATTTTTTTTTATGTTGTTGGCATTATTTCCATTTACATGCACAAACCTTGTGAAGGATATTATTCCATTGCAAAAATAGTTCTAAGGTACTTGAAGGGGAATCAAGACTTTGGACTCAAGTACACTAAGGTAGAAGACTTCAAATTCATTGGGTACACTAATTCAGACTTCGATGTTAACAAAGAGATAGGAGTATCCACTTCTGGATACATAATGAGTATTGGATCAACATTTATTTCTTGGAGATCATGCAAACAGTTAGCTATAGAATATTCGACAACAAAAATATAATATGTGGATACTGCAGAAGCAATAAGAAGATTGTATGGCTAAGGAAGATACTTGAATATTTTTAGGAGAAGTAAGAAAATTCCACTCCCTTATTCATTGACAATACTTTTTCAATCAAGTTGGCCAAGGACCCCATATTAAATGATCGAACCAAGCACATCCACACAAAGTACCATTTGATTCGACATCATGTAGAAACCCAAATAGTTCATTTACAACATTGTGTCACAGATGAGAAAATTGCTGACATATTCACCAAAGCACTTGGATGAGAAAAAAATCAAAGATTTAGAACGATGCTCAGACTCACAAAGACTGCTTCAGATTAAGAGGGGGAATATTGGAAACCTAATCCTCAAATTAGGGTTCCATAAATAATGTGAATAGAAAATGAAGTGAAGTGTGACATAGGAAGGTGAAACAGATGGTTGGAATATGATATTCAACCATCATATTCAATGTATATATTAATACTTTTGTAATGAAATAAATTGAATTGGGAGTTATTCATTTCAACACTTGGTCTGGGTAAGTTCATACTTAAATGGACCGGTCGTTTCATCATCTATTGATGTCTCCCTAATGGGAAATATTTTTTCCAATATTAAGATGGTGTAACACTCAATAGACTTGTTATCACTATGTTCAAATTTTTGAATTATGGGCTTGAGGGATTTGAAAATGATCTTGTTCAGTAAAAAATTATGCAAACGCTTTCAAGTTATCCGGATCGGCAGTTTCCATCAGCTAGAGCCGTCAGATGAAGAGGGGATCTGGATCTACGGTGATAAATCCTTCTATGTTCAAGACACGTAGCAGCGGGATTGAAATAAAGGGTGTCGAAGATAGACAGTTCAGATCATCAATGAATAAGATCGACGACGGAGCGTGATTCCGTGGGCCGGGGATGTGAGAAAAGATTCAAGTTTGACATTCATGGGATATGTTAAAAGGGATAAGTGTTGGAAGGTCAAGATCAATACAAATCCAAATCGATGGCTTGGGCTGGTTCCGCTGGGTAAACATGCACAAAGGGGAGAGATTTTCCAAAACATGAAATAGGATAAAAGGAGGAAAGGTCAGATGGCTAAGATGAAGGAAAAAGTGGATCTACGGTCGCAGTATATTCTGTGATACAAACTAGCACGGACGATGTCAAAATCTCGATTTGTGAAAAGTCGTAGAGGACACGAAGATCTACGATCCAGAGTAAAGGGTTGAGAGGATCAATGATCGAGGAGCGTTCCATGATTACAAGCTGCATGGGAAATAAAATGAGAAGTGATCAGCGGAGTGTTAAGGTTCTCATGATTGGATAGTCTCGAACAAGGATGAGCAAGGAGGGGACACAAACTACCTTGCCAATTTGTGTCCATGCAGAAAGGTGCTTTTGAGAACAGAGGTGACACAAAGGAGGGGTATAAAAGCACATCTCTAAGTCGATAAATTGGCCAGAGAATCCAAACCGAGTCAATGGTGACTCACATGATTACAAGTTGCATGGGCGATAAAATGAGAAGTGATCAGCGGAGCGTTAAGGTTCTCATGATTGGATAGTCTCGAACAAGGATGAGCAAGGAGGGGACCCAAACTACCTTGCCAGTTTGTGTCCATGCAGAAAGATGCTTTTGAGCATAGAGGTGACACAAAGGATGGGTAGAAAAGCATGTCGCTAACTCGAAAAACTGGCCAGAGAATCCAAACCGAGTCAATGGTGACTCATCTAAAAAGCAACCTGAAGACATTGTTCTCAGGATCAGTAAGTCAGCAATAGAAACATCGGGCTGTCACTAAGACCGAGCACACCCGCTTACTCCATAATGTCTGTTTAAATTACATGTAAACCATGGCATCAGTACCACACTCTGGTTGTTATTTTTGATAGTGACTGTAAATAGTCCAGGTTCGATTTTGAATACTAGCCTCAAGGATATGAGACAGTATAAATAGGCTCTTCCCATAGGGGAGAGGAGTTGAGAAATTTTCAAGAGAAGGGGCTCTCCATTGTAATATATTCTTAGTTTTCCAGATTTGAATAAAATTGCAGAGATGGAATGATAAACTCTCATGGCAGAGATTCATGTGCCATCTCTTTCTTCAATGAGTAACTTTCTTTACATGGCTGTTATCCTGTTTTTATTTCAATTTTTATTTTCTTTCATGTTTGGGTATTAGTGTATATGGTCCAGAATTCATCTCGTATGCTCTCGGTCCATTGTTCAAACATTTTAAACATTTTCTTCTGAAGTCTTATAGAATTTACCTTGGTTAGGTGCTCTATTTGATGGGTTGTCTCCCTTTGTCTGCTAATCCACCTGCTAATATCTACAGATTGAATAAATGGTGTCTACCTTGCCTCTGTTCACAAACCTTCAAGATTCTTACCCCCTGCAACTTGTTTCAGACCTGGCTAATTGAATCCATGGCCCAATGGTCTCCTCCATGATTTGTCCCACAAAACTTGTCTTTTCAGAAATCCGACCTTCTGACTTTCCCAATTGAATATTTTGAGTGTAGAAACTTGTAGATAGTGAGAGATCCCTCTCTAACTATATCAGGTCAGAAATACAATCTAAATCGGTTTTGATGTTGCCCTGAGATTTACCTCCCGCAACCTAGGTACATTCTAGGTGTTAACAAACTGGCACCATTGCAAGGGAATGAAGGTTCAAATATTTCCCTGGGTATGGATGACATAGTTTCATATTTGATTGTTGATGGTGAACAACAATCAGATATCAAGGGGGTTGTACATCTTTCACCTAGCAACTTCATTCTCAAAGCGTCTAGACTTCAGTGACTCCACTGGTGATATGACCCATAGATCAAGTTTTCAAAGAGAACCAGATAACTCTACTGGGGAATGATCTCATTATAATGTATGAAGATGCATGGCGGAAATATAAGATACTCAAGTTTCAATTTTCTCCAAGATGCCTTGTCCTATGTTGTAAGTTTGTTCCTATCTTTTCCTAAGCTTGTCAAAGCAGTTTTCCATGGTTCATTACACTTGAAACGGAACCATGAATTTATTCCTGTATGTCCTTCTTTACGAACTGAAAGCATTTCATCATCCTGTACATTTGATTTCAACCAAGATCCTTCAGTCGAAACATGGACCATTAAAGATCGTTTCGGTGAACCTCATGAATCCATGATTGGTAATACACCCATTTCACATAGCCCCGTTTCTTTCAATATTCCAAACTGATATAGACCCCTTCACTTACCTATTATTCTTCATGATTTTCCTAAGAAGCATTACAAGTACCTCCCTAAGTTTGATGGAGAATCCAAATACCTCACTGCTGAGAAAAATTTACAAGCCTTTGAACATTTATTTGGCCTATTTGAAATAGAACACGATGATGTTTACATCAGTACTTTCTCCCAGTCTTTGCAAGGAGACGTTAAAGAATGGTTTAAGCACCTACAACCTAAATCCATCAATATTTGGGAAGAGTTTTTTGACACCTTTTTGAAATTTTGGTGTAGGAGAAGGCCACTAGACCAAATACTTTCAGAGTTCTATTCCTTGAAGAAGAAGGAGGGTGAACCCATGTCTAGTTTTAACAGAAGGTTCGCAAGATTTTATTATAACATGCCAAAGAAAATCCAACCTCTTGAAAACGATGCAAAATTTCATTATGAAACTACCTTTCCTCCTGAACTGTCATTGCTTCTTTTGGAAAGAAAATCAGTTAGCATATGTTTGTTGATTGCTTGGAAGTTGAAGAAAAACTTAGGATGTCTAAAAAATTGCCAAATCAAGACAGTGGTGGTGAGATGAAAGATAAATTAGAATTGATTGGGCCACATAAACCAAGGGAACAGTCCCTGTTAATCCCAAACCTTCACTTACTAAACAGAGGGATGATCTGCCTAATGGTGTAAAAGAAGATGGTTCTACTGATGTATTTTATGAAGATTGCAATCAGCTTAGTACCAATTATGTTAGTGGTTATTTTAAAAATCATTTTGGTATTCCCATGTATGATGCGTATGAGGATGAATTCTTGGATATTATACCCAAAGAACCAGCTATAGAACCAAGATCTAATAGTGAAGAAAATCAAGCTGTAATATGAAGTTAAAGGGACGAAATAACAGAATATAATGAGTGTGCTGAAGGTGACAGTCTACCTTTGTATTATTTTTAATTTGAATTGATAAGACAAAAGATTAAAGCCTCTAAACAAAAACAAAAATTTGAGGATATGGGAGGTTCCATAAAAATTTTGAAGGTAGAAGATAAGGAAGATAAACCATCATACGACCAATCTCAGCATGTGGAAAAATCGATGGTTTGCAGTGAGAAATCGAGTTTCAAAGAAAGAGGTAAAAGTTCTCAAATAAATTTTTCTTCATGTTGTTCAAATTCAGAAATTTCATTGTTACAGAGAGAAATTCCTATGGCTTGGGGTACCACAATAGACAGCTTTGACTCCAGAAATCAATCTTTCCCAATATGCAATAGAAATAAAATGTCTAACACTAAAGGATCAAACCTCGTACTTTATTCCAGACGGTTGAAGTAGATCCCCGTTGAGCTTTCCAATATTCAGCTTGAATTGATATAATACTTCCTCAACAACAAGTAAACAATACAAGCATACTATATATCATGGTGTTAGATCTATTCTAGCATATATAATCAATAATGTAAAAGCATTTGACATATTCCAATGGATACAATATTTAATCAAATACACATCATTGGACAAGAAAAGATATTTCCATCAATATAAATCAGAGATTACAAGATAGATACAACCTCTGATGGCATGTCTACGAACCAGAGAAACTGAATCCCCCACTTGGGCCTCCACCACCTCAATCCTCCATCCCACGATAGAAAGCTCACTAGCAAAAGGCAAGCTTGGGAAGAACACAACAGTGCTCCAAGGGACAAAGGGATGCAGACTCAAGTACAAATTCTGGCAACAATGGACTATAGTTTCTTTGCTCTCAATCTCTCTATATGCCTTCAATGTACCAAGGGGTTCCTTATATAGCTTCACAAGGGATAATGAAGGGTCAAATCCGAGCGATCTCAAGGCATATGGAAGGCCTGGAGTTGAATGAGTCAGATCCATGTCAAGGAAAACTCCAAAAGGATTTGGAATATGCACACATCCCGATGTACGCGGTTATATTGGTCAAACCCACGTATGTACGCAGTTATCAGGTAAAAAGCTGCGTATATCATTTTTCATATAGTTTTAGGGATGATCAAGGAAACACCAAAGGATAAAAGATGGTCCATGGGGTCTAAAGAGTCTGCAGCGGGACAGGGGAAGGCCATACAAAGTGTGATTCACCTAGAGTGGTGAAATCCACTATAACAGATGCCCCCTAATGTGTGAGGTCAGAGGGGTCATACGATGGCCAAAATACATTATAAGTCCATCCCAGAAGTGGAGTGATGAAGGATCCCAAATGGAAGACCAGCCACCCAATCAACATAGTACAATAATACAAATCTACATATAACTGCAAGTACATATAGTAGTCCCGGATACATAAGAGTACAATGGCCATGAATAGGCATAATACATGATATCACATATGTGGTCATCACCACGTACAATATACATATATCAGAATCTCCATGATGAAGATATACAAAGGATCATGATCTCCAAAATGGCTGAAGATATACAATAGATCAAGATCTCCATAGTGGTTGGAAATATCTGTCATATACTGGTATCAAGTCACGAGAGCTGAAATATCATGAACACTGGCACAATCAAGGGGGTAGCGTATAAGAGCTGCCACCAATCTGGAAAGTCTTCTACACAAACCGCTACGAGTACATGTCCTACTATGCGAATAGAGGTGTCGAGGTCGAACATAGTAGTCCATCGTCTGATTACCTGTCATTGATGTATACCGTTAACAGACGCGAGATTACCCACCGATAATGAAAATGGGAATCAAGGTACTAGAGTGCAAACTAACAAGTGTGAATAGATGTGTTGAGGTCGAACACTTGAGAGAATCCATCGATCAGGGGACATTGATGTATTCCCAAGAAACTGTCAATGGAAAGATAACCTGCCACTGATGACTGCAAGTCTCAAGGCACTCAAAAGGACTCTAGATTCCAATCCCAGAATAAATGATCTGAAGTCGATGGGATGAAATCTGCTGGAAGGAGGGAATTAAGGAATCCCCCATCATCCAACACAAGGTACTCAGCAAAGCTGTCTAATGTGGAAGGACTCGATCATAAGGTGCATGAACTAGTAACTGTACCGGGAATGGCCGACATGCAAAGTCAAGATAACTGAGGAATGGTCGACACATGTTTCAACTTCCTTCGAACAAGAGCATAACGATGTATGGTGATTGAATGAAGGCAACATAGACTCGATATACAAACTGGGACATCTCTGTGACACAGGAGGCAGCAACAGAGGCTCCATAGGGACTGGAATCTTAACCAGTCGGTGGAGATAAACTCAGATAAATGAGTACAGCTCCTAAAGTCAAACTATAACCCAACCAATGGATGTGATATACAGTGCTCTGTTCGAAGGCGACATGACTCGACAGCTGCCAAAGATAACATCTTTCCTTGTCCAGATTTTTGGTTTTTTAATTTTTTTAGACTTTTTCAGTTATTTGAAAAGCTTGAAAAAGGATAAAATAGCTTTATAGTTACAAACTAGGAGGAGATGAGTGTCATAAGGGTAAACAAACTAGTTCCAAGCAGTGGAACATACCTATGCTCAATGCAAGGATACATGTGTAGGATATCGACACTCAAGGGAAAATCCCCTCCCAGTAAAAAGGGAATCAAGCTGCAAAGGATATAAAAAATGGCTCTGCATGGCTAGATATGAGACAAGCTCGGGTTATATGGCTGAAATGCAATGTCAGGGGAGTCGGCATAAAGCTCAATAAGGCAGGCAAAGCTCATGATAATGCATTCACAACTTGACATAGGGGGAGTCCGGAGGGAAACAGGCTAGCATAAGATCAAGAGGAGTATGAGGCTCTTGCGAAATGTCATGGCAGTACTATACAACGGACTCCCACACCCTAAAGGAGAAAACGTCGACATGGGCACCAAATGAAAATAAGGGGATAACTAGGACACCCATGTATAGGAAATCTCTACCATTCACATAGTACCACTTCTAACAGCAGCATGAAGGTTCCATGATACCATGGAATGGGTTCATACCTAAGGTTCAGATGGAATGGTCATAAGGCAATGCATAAGTGCAAGCGGATGTGAAATCCTAACCTATATTCCAGTTCAGACATAATACCTATGATAGGCATGAACGGGTTGAAACCTTGGAGAGAGTGTACAAAAAGTGGACCCTACATGACAACCATATTAGTTCAAAGAAACCAAAAATAGTCAATAAAGAATCCAAACTATAGGATATAGGGAGGAATGATCATGACAACAACACCCAAAGGAAACAATGCGGTGAACGATGAGACATAAAAAGGAAACCAAGGTGTAGACCCAACGTTCACGCATACACTACCACCCTAGTGAGGGTGACCACTGGTGTAAAGACCGAGCAAAGGGAATAAAAAACCTCCACAAATGGAGTAGAGGATGGAATATGACCATTTCCAAATCTACGAGTAGGGTAAGGGGCTATTATGCCCTCAAGTCTGACACCAGGGTCCATATTAGGACCAAGACGGGTGATAGGATACCAGGCATGTTGAAAATAAAAGGACCTGAACTCAAGAGAGCATAAATATACTCAAGTAACCATGATCCCAAATGCCAACTAGTGCACAAAGAGCACACTCCTAAGAAAATATACAGCCAAAATACAAGCAAACCAAGGGGAGGATATGTGAGCTCCCGAATGTAGCAGGTATGTCTCTCCTAGGAGAGGCTTGAAACTCCCATACACTACAAGCGAAGGTGCGTAACCAATTATAGTGGCCCTCAGCTTCAACACATATAGTGACTGTGTTGTTCGACCCCTACCTAGCCAGGACACCTTCAGAATAACCTCTACAAGTACCCCCTCGATATCCTAGGTAAGGCCACTAAGGTCACCTCAATATAATCAATGCTCAGGTGGATAGTCGCAGGTGGGATTGACCGTATGGGCAGGGTAGCAAAGCCTGAAACTATCGAAAGAGCCCCCAGATACGAATACAATCCTGGAAATATCTCCAGTGCTACTCAGTTATGACTAGGGGTCATCCCAATCAATAACCGCTCACACTGCCTCATGCTTAACTCACTTTTGAGAGGAGGATCCTGAGAACATTGGTTATACCAAGGATTTCACATACTTACCTGGAAAGACACCTAGATGTTGTTGTTTAGTGATCTTGGAGAATTGACTTACAATGAACTATTCCAAGATCCTAAAACCTAAGCTTGTTGGTGCACCCTAGAAAAGAAAAGAGTGTAATTCATTTTAATTTAGTGTTGATTTTAGTTGGCTGTAATTACTCAAAGGGAAATGGCCATGCAACTAGTGAAGTTATGACTCAGCAGTGAATTAAATATGCACACCATAACAAACAATGCTAAGTGCAATCTTTGTCAAATGAAAAATAGGGTATGCCACTACATGAGATGCATAAATATATATTCCTTTCTGAATGTCAATGCAATCCTTCCTATATGAAAACCTAAAGACAACTCTCATCCAAGCAATCCAATGCAAGTACCTCCTCAAATCCATATCTAAGATGCAACTAAGAGTGCAACTAATTTGTATTTTTCAATATAAAAGAATGAAAAATGCAATAAAAGTCATCTAAAACTCTCAGTCTCTGTAGCAAGTATAAAAAACAAGCCCAGTAAGACACCAAGACAAAAAGAGTAATGCACTAATGGAAAAAAAAATGACTAAAACTACTTTCAAAGAAAAATCAATGAAAAAGCGGTCTCTGGTCACAAAAGAAGCATCCAACAGACAACATCAGGCCCAAGGAAGACCCAACCACACTCACAACCCACCCAAAAACTTCCCATAACATCAAACTCACCAAAAGTCGCGTATATACACAACTGTTTAAAGGAAGACCCAACCACACTCACAACCCAACCAACAACTTCCCATAACATCAAACTCACCAAAAGGGAGGATGTACACAACTGTTTAAAGAACAGTTGTGTATATACGCGACTTTTGGCCAAAAACCTGCATATATAGGTAGATGTACGCGACTTTTGGCCAAAAACCTGCGTATACAGAGAAGGCAGTGGTAAAAAGCAGGCCAAGGATCAAACAAATAAAGGGGGATGTCAATGGATGAACATACTATAAAATCCAACCCGGAAACAAGGAGAAACAAAGAGCAAGTCAATAATATCAATCCCATTGTACCGATAAAAACCCACAAAGGCAAAATGACTAGGAATCCCCAGCGGAGTCGCCAATTCTGTTATAGAGAGAAATTCCTATGGCTTGGGGTACCACAACAGACAGCTTTGACTCCAGAAATCAATCTTTCCCAATATGCAATAGAAATAAAATGTCTAAAACTAAAG
>LPNX010934679.1:774153-805827 GCA_001517045.1 Pseudotsuga menziesii | reverse complement strand
GAAGTAGATCCCCGTTGAGCTTTCCAATCTTCAGCTTGAATTGATATAATACTTCCTCAACAACAAGTAAACAATACAAGCATACTATATATAATGGTGTTAGATATATTATAGCATATATAATCAATAATGTAAAAGCATTTGACATATTCCAATGGATACAATATTTAATCAAATACACATCATTGGACAAGAAAAGATATTTCCATTAATATAAATCAGAGATTACAAGATAGATACAACCTCTGACGGCATGTCTGCGAACTGTAGAAACTGAATCCCCCACTTGGGCCTCCACCACCTCAATCCTCCATCTCACGATAGCAAGCTCACTAGCAAAAGGAAAGCTTGGGAAGAACACAACAGTGCTTCAAGGGACAAAGGGATGCGGACTCAAGTACAAATTCCAGCAACAATGGACTATAGTTTCTTTGTTCTCAATCTCTCTATATGCCTTCAATGTACCAAGGGGTTGCTTATATAGCTTCACAAGGGATAATGAAGGGTCGAATCCGAGCGATCTCAAGGCATATGGAAGGCCAGGAGTCGAATGAGTTGGATCCATGTCAAGGAAAACTCCAAAAGGATTTGGATTATGCACACGTCCCAATGTACGTGGTTATATGGGTCAAACCTACGTATGTACGCGGTTATTGGGTAAAAAGCCACGTATATCATTTTTCATATAGTTTTAGGGATGATCAAGGAAACATCAAAGGATAAAAGATGGTCCATGGGGTCTAAAGAGTCTGTAGCGGGACAGGGGAAGGCCATACAAAGTGTGATTCACCTAGAGTGGTGAAATCCGCTATAACATTCATGTCAAGAAGAAGTATTGTGTTTGCTTGATTCAGTTGGAGAAAATAATAATATTTCTGCTCAAGTATATAGGGAAGGTGAAGTTTTAGATTCAAAAATTTTGAAGGAAAGGGTGTATGTTTCATTAGAAAGAAGTCATGAAAATCCCTTTCAAATTTATTTCAAATATCAGCCTGACAGCATGCTAGAGGAGTTACATTCTGAGGTGCTTCGTCATGACAAGCAGGTGTTTGAGGATTTTGGGTTTTGTCACATTTTTTATGTTCAAGTAGCAGAATACCTTTATAAATTTTGTACTGAGAACGGGTGGTTATGTTTTTGTCAAAAGGACCACATATTTTCTCATTACCTTTTTCCTTTTTGTTCTTATGTTCTAATTTCAATCAAGCTTAATGAAAACATATAATTATTGGGTAAATTGATTGATTGGCTTCATTGGAAGTCAAACTTTACTTGATTGGGCACTTGGGATCAGTTAGGTAAGGCAGGTAGGTACAAATAAGATTGAGACCTGTCGAGCATTTCCTTCAGTACTTTTTAGTTCATTTTCATTTTCAGTTATAAGTTCGGGTTTGCAGTAACAATTGTTTTCAGTTTTTAGAGTATGGCCAGATGACACAGATTGACATGAATTCATTACAGCACTGGTTTGTTTTTTGGTTCAACTTAAATCAATTTGATAATTTTAGAGAAAGTTTGAGGGCATTTGAATGGATTTGGCACCTGGTCTACTGGGTTCTTTGCTACCTCGCTGGGAGGATATCATCCCTAATGGAGCCGGCTATTAGCACTATGTTCAAATTTTTGAATTATGGGATTAAGGGATTAAAAAATGATCATGTTCAGTAAAAAATTATGAAAATGCTTTCAGGTTATCCGTATCGGTAGTTTCCATCGGCTAGAGCTGTCAAATGAAGAGGGGATCTAGATCTACAATGATAAATCCTTCTATGGTCAAGAAACGTAGTAGCGGCATTGAAATAAAGGGTGTCAAAGATAGACGATTTGAGTCCTCAATAAAGAAGATCAACGACGGAGCATGATTCCACAGGTTGGGGATGCGATAAAATATTCAAGTTTGACATTCATAGGATCAGTTAAAAAGGATAAGTTTTGGAAGGTCAAGATCAAGACAAATCCAAATCGATGGCCTGGGGTGGTTCCGCTGGGTAAACACGCATGAAGGGAGGAACTTTTCCAAAATGTGAAATAGGATAAAAGGAGGAAAGGTTGGATGGCTAAGATGAAGGAAAAAGTAGATCTATAGTTGTAGTCTATTCCACGATACAAACTACCGCAGGAAATGTTGAAATCTCAATTCGCAAAAAGTAGTAGAGGTCGCGAAGATCTAGGATCGAGAGTAAGGGTTTGAGAGGATCAATGAGTGAGGAGCATTCCACGTTTACAAGCTACATGGATGGTCAAATGAGAATTGATCAACGGAGCATTAAGTTTCTCATGATTGGATGGTCCCAAAGAAGGTTGAGCAAGGAGGGGACACAAAATACCTTGCCAGTTTGCATCCATGTAGAAAGGTGCTTTTGAGCATAGAGGTGACACAAAGGAGGGGTATAAAATCATGTCGCTGACTCAAAAAATTGGCCAGAGACTCCAAACCTAGTCAATGGTGACTCACCTGAAAATCAACCTAAAAACATCGTTCTCAAGATCAGCAGGCTCAGCAACAGAAACATTGGGCTATCACTCAAACCGAGCAAACTCGCTTACTCCATAATGTCTGTTTAAATTACATGTAAACCATGGCATCAGTACCACACTCTGGTTGTTAGTTTTTATATTGACTGTAAATAGTCCAGGTCCAATTTGGAGGACTAGACTAGGGGATCTGAGACAGTATAACAGGCTCTTCCCACAGGGGAGAGGGGTTGGGAAATTTTCAAGAGTAGGGGCTCTCCATTGTAATATATTGTTAGTTTCCTAGAGTTGAATAAATTTGCAGAGGTGGAATGATAAGCTCTCATGGGAGAGATTCCTGTGCCATCTCTTTCTTCAATGAGTAACTTTCTTTACGTGACTATTATTATGTTTCAATTTCAGTTTGTATTTGCTTTCATGTTTGGGAATTAGTGTATATGGTCCAGAATTCATCTCGTATTCTCTTGGTCTATTTTTCAAACATTTTAGACATTTTCTTATAAATTCTTACAGAATTCACCCTAGTTAGTTGCTCTGTTTGATGGGTTGTCTCCCTTTGTCGGCTAATCCACCTGCTAATATCTCCAGATTGAATAAACGGTGTCTACCTTGCCTCTGTTCACAAATATTCAAGATTCTTATCTCCTACAACTTGTTTTAGACTTGGCTAATTGACTCCATGTCCCAATGGTCTCTTCCACAATTTTTCCTACCAAACTTTACGAAACAAACTTGTCTTATTCAGAAATTTGACCTTCTGACTGTCCTGATTTAATATTTTGAGTGAAAAAACTTGTAGATAGCGAGAGATCCCTCTCTTATTATATCAGGTCAGAAATACAATCTAAAGCGGTTTTGATGTTACCCTAGGATTTACCTCCCGCAACCTGGGTACGTACTGGGTGTTAACAAGACCCATCAATGGGTTGTATCTGAAGAAGTTTTACCCATCATATAACACACCTTACATGTTCACCATGATTTGAGTTATTACTTCTGCATTGTCCATACCTTCACCATTTATTTCAATACACTTACGTATGCGCGTCATGTTTGTAGGAATTAGAGGAAATTTGGATGAAAAATATTCCTCCTAAGGGGATCATAAGAAAGTAATAAAATAATAGTGGAGGGAGAGAGAGTAAAAAAATACTATTTTGGATCGTATTTTCAACTTATCTCTTTGTAGGTTTTCCCAAATTTCAAGTGGTAGAACTTATTGTATGTGGAACAAAATTCTGCATCTAACGAGTACCCAAAATGCATACTTTTAAAAACATCCACGTCATGAAAAAATGAAAAAATACATAATAACAAAAAAACAAAAAAAAATGTTTTAAGTGAGAGAAAAATGTGTGTATGTGGTTATTTATTTATTTTCAATATTTCATGATGTAGAGGATGTTAAAAGTATGCAAGTTGGGTACTCGTTGGATGAAGAGTTTAATTTTGAATCCAATGAACGTTCTCACTTGAAACTTGAGTAAATCTACAAGGAGATAAGTTGAAAATATGATCCAAAAAAGTAGTTTTTGTTTTTTCCCTCCAATTGTTTTTATATGCACCTGTTTTGAATCTTTATGCATTTTCATTGGCTAATTCATCATGACATGGAAATTGAACTAGGGCTGGGCAGACCATTTTTCATCCAATTTTCCTTTAATGATGATACTAAGAACACGAAAATCAACTGCCATCAACAAGAATGCAAGAATGTTCCCTCAGGTACTCTCATGAAACTCGCCTCTTGACATCACTACTTCCATATGATAACCATAATCAAGATGCCATTTTACATTAATCAATATCCCAGTTTCAATGTGCCATCAACATCCAAACTGAGGACCACTCAAATCCCTCCATGGGTGTTTTCTCTCAACAAGTCTTCATCATACATTAACACCCATGATGTTTACCCCCACAAGTCCAAGGAATTGGACATCCCCAAAATGTAACCTTCCTAGTGCCAATTATTCTATACTTGTGCATTTACTCCCCTTCCTCAAGCAGTTCAGCAACACTAAAATTCCTTAACACCAGTAACAAAGAAGATCTCACCATGACCCTCTCATGCTCCCATGATCATGTAATCCATATTCAATCCTCCTTTGTATCATCACCTCTATTAAGATAACAATGAGCCCCATCCCATAGAGACAACAAATTCTATTCAGTTATTCCCATGGGAACATAATGCATGGCATTGATTCATGGGGAACCCATATTCTCATTTCCAAAACAACCCCTCACTTCATTTTGGAAAATTCTGCCCGAATAACTCAAAATTGTGGAAAACTTTCCCACCACCAACTTAAAACCCCAATCCACCAAAAACCATGGGAGTCCCACCCATCATCAAATTGGTCCCCCAACATTCCCTAAAACGATGGGACCCCACCAACTATTTTTTATGTATAAATTGTTCATGCTTCCACTTTCACATTAGAACTAATCAATTCTTTGGGAAACAACCCCCCAGTATCCTTTAATTGAAGAATTTGATTCTCTCGGTACCTTGCAATCATTCCTTTGTCAGTCACCACTCATTCAAATACCTTGATCTGCATTTTATCTCCCTTCGTTTGAAGTATGATACCATCAGTTCTTCCCCCGGTTTTATATCAATCAAAGGAAGTATGATCCCCATGCTTATCAGCCAGTCTTGTGCCAGGCCAGTTAGTCACACTTAGTTACAAAAAAATCTTTGTTCGTTGGGTAAGAACCTCATATTATGATGGTTCTTCAGCTCTCATTGACTCAAACATCTCATAATCTAAGATTTTATGAAGTAGTGGTGGTACCATGGGATTCCTTTCTATCACTATAAGGGATTACCTCAGACTAAGTAAGGAGATTCATTAGTTATCCTTAACTTAGTACTATCCCCTATGCTCAACAACAATACATCTACTCCCATTAGTGGGAGTCATACATTTTTAAGGTAGTAGTGTTCATGTTTTAAAATGATAGTAGTAGTATATTTGGTACAGTGCAGTCTCCTTGAATTCATCACTATTCAAGACACCCATCCCTATGGGAATTTTTAGATCATCAAAAGTTCCACTTCTTTAGAACCAGTTACACCAAATATAGGTTCATGTACTCTTGCATGGTTTGAGGCCACCCTCACCCATTCCCACAATAGTTTAAGAGAGATCCCTTGGTCTCTTCTTTTTGTAGCCACTCTGGCCATTTTCATGAGCATGGGGATGCATGTCACGTTTTTATAAAAACAACACATCAGGAAACTTTTCTCTTTAGAAGGTCACTCTTGTCCACATAGTTTTAAGAACCAACAGAGAGCACACAAGAAACAATGATGCATTATCGGCTCTAAAATACCCTCCTAACCTCATACATCAAGGGGCATCTATTATCATGAAAAAATAACACACCTAGGACAATTTCAAAATTCACACGGTAAAGCATCATCAACATACAACATGCATCTAGTAGAAGACATCTTCACAAGATCCAAAGAGCATATTGAGTCCAAAATGACCCAAAATCAATCAAAATCCACAACAATGTGGGTTAAATTTTGTTTACATGTGCTACAACGCACACCTCTAGAATGACACTTGTGTTACAGCACAGATATCCCTTCGAGATCCAAACACCAAGAGGGATCGAATTCCTTCATGTGCAAACTCATTTTAGGGTCATAAATTTGAGGAAATGTTTGCCTCCATTATAATTTCCATTATAATTTTTAAGGAACCAAGTATTCCAATTTTGAATCATGCCATAAATGTTGTAAATGCTAACACATAAATACTATAAATATGCAAAAAATTAATTAATTAATTAATTAATTATGAAGTAAAATAGTTATTTACCCAAATATAATTGTAAAATACTTGCAATTTACCCAATTATTATTAATTTTCAATGATAATAAAACTAATATCTTACTTATTGCTCTAATATTAACTTAGTAATACATAATCAATATATTCTCCACCAGAATCATCCACATAACTAATACACAAAAATTTAGTTGTCTTGTGACTCTTTATGAGAATATTTATTTAAAATGAGAGGATGCGTGAACGGAAATTGAAATTGAAATTCAATGTATATTTTTCAACTAAAAAAACATGTACCTTGATATTCAATAATTCAATGTATATTTATATAAATTAATTTTACAATCTAGCCAATTTAAATTTGAGCCGACATGTGTTTGGTTTTATAAATTTTTTTATATATTAGTTTTTGGAGCCAACATATGTGTGATAGACGTGACACATCTCATCTACTTTGAGTTTTATAAAGTTTCTCTCAGCACAATAATGATGTATATGTCTCATATTTGACTTAATGGCATGATGTTGAATTTTGATTTGGGTTCAAAATATTGACAAACAAAATAATCTAAACTCTAAAAAGAATCTAACATAATCCATGACAAGAATCTAATAACTTACATAATTAAATATGTTAAATATTTATCTTGGAATTCTATAGCCTTGATGACAACAAGAATTCTAAGGCTAAGGATCTATGCTCATATTGATGAACAATAGAGATTATACAGAAAATAGTGAAGACGAATAATGAGAACACATGAAAGATGAAACTCAATTATGTAAAACTCACTTGTGAATTAATGAATTGAATGTGTTACATAAATAATACATCTCCAAAGGAGAATTTCAAATTAGGTCACATTGGGAAAGCTTAGAAGTGACTAAATCACCATCTATGACAAAAGTGCCAACCTAACTAAGAAATCATAGTGCCCTTGGTTGCTTTCTTATCAATGAGAAAATTTATAAAGTTGTCTTATCTCATAAAAGTAGGAATAAAGAAGTAAATACACATTAACCCATAAAAAATATTAAAAGCAGGATGTGGGGGCCCACTAGTGGATAAACTATCAAGTGGGAAAAACAGTCACTAGGATGACAACTAATACTTGGAACGTTATACTAAACCCATAGGAGCTTAATTAAAAGTTTCTATCCTATGGTCTAGATGGGATTAATATTCCAACACCCCCCCTTAAAATTGACTTATGTGAGATTAAAAATGAAGCCAAAATTAGGGCCAAGGAAACATAGTCCTTATGGCCACCCTTTACATTATTCATCCATGTAAACTCAGGAAATAAGGAAAACCTCATGGGAACAAAACTGTCCCTAAAAATGGAGAAGAAAGGATGTAAAACCAACAAATGTTGCTCCAAAATAAATGGTTATGTCTGGAGGAATCTTCTTCTTAGGAAGAAGATGAATCTCCTCAACTTGATCAAGAACATAAAGAACTACAGGATGAAGAGTAGAACCATGTATTAGAGAAAAAATTCAATGAATGCAAACACAGATTGTTTCCCTAGTCCATATGGCATAGATATAGAACAAAACATAAACAATAATGAAAAAAATTCCCTAAATCTAATCAGATTACTTGAATAGAATGAAACCTTACCTCATATGATGGTTGTCCCTGCTATTTTGAAGCTTTAGCATCAGCTGATATAGAGGAACCTGCACAAATATCATAACCAACAAGAAACAAGTGTAAACATACAAGATAATCAAATAGATCTATTAATGACGAGGGAGAAAAATAATAAACATGATTACATAATGCTTGTGGGAAAGGAAAACATGATTTTATTAATAGAATATGGGTAAATTTACAACTGAAATCCTTGGTGTTGTACTTCTTCCTACAAGCCTTTTTGCCTCAAAATGTCAATCATTTTCTTGTCAACTCTAGAAATATTTCAACAACATATGGGTGCTTTCTTGGTCCTCTCCTCAAACATGAGGATGAGCTTGTATTTATAGGAAAAAATGGATTAAAGGAGTTCAATATTACTTGAAGAAAGTTAAGGGATCATTCCTATGGCTATCGCCTATTATGGTTAGTTGGGATAAGCCTCCACTATGGATTTCTTCTAGAAAGATATCGATGCTTTTGTTTTTTCCTTTTAGTGAGCGATGATACACCTTGTACACTAGCAAGTGGTGTTAGGAAGAGGTGATGCTCCTTGTATAAAGATAAGAAGTGGCACCGACACTCTTTATCCATAGAAAACAAGTGTCAGCCAAGTATAACTCCCACTATCAAAAGGAAGGGTGTGTCAGTGTCACTATAATTATACTTCTAGAAAAGAAAAACCTATTTGCAATACTATTGGCATAGATACTTTGGGGATATAATAAAGTACACGTAAATATGAAAATATTTTGTTGTAACATATTTCCCCCCAAAGTATGAATCTAGAGGTATGTGATAGGTGAAATACTTTGATAGATGTAGGTTGAAAGATGAGGCAAAATACTGTCGGTTGAATATTTTTTCGTAGTACCGTATACTCTTAGCTATGTAAACATGGCTTCCTACTAATACATTGCAGATCTATGCATAGATGTCTAGGTCATGGCTTCCAATATACAATGTAGATCCATGACGAACAAAACGAAAATTTGGACGTAGGTAATACACATACAATGTAGATCTATGTCATTATGACTCAAACTTGAGCATAGCCACAAGACACATTGTGGATCTATGCAATGAATCAATCACAAAATACTCCATTGCAACCTATGGAGAGGAAGATATTACAAATGAATGCCTAAAGAACACCCAGGTTCTTCATCCCAATCTTGAATAGTACGATTCTATCCATGTGAATAGATATTTGGACGTCGAACATGGTAGAAACCACTTTATTATCGGTCATTAATGTATACCATTAAAAAGTGTGAGGGAAATCACCATTGACTCCAATTATTCCAAAGGTACCCTAGTACATTCCTCTAAATGCAAATAAATGAGTTGAATTCGAACAATCGACAGGATCTTTCAATTAGAGGCCAATGATGGAAGCCTACCATCGAAAGAGAGGAAGCCTGCCATTAAGGCATGTAGGATTCAAGGTACTATCTGGTTTCTAAGACTAATTCCTGGATGATGTGCTAGTGTTGACGGGAATAGACTCATCGAAGGAGGGACATGATTTTTCCCCATCATTAGCATGAAATTGGAACAAATTTGTTTGAAGTGATCCTGATTATGGAGAAACTATGGGACTAATTCAGAGATGACCACCACAAAGGAGAGTAAGGTAAATATATAGGTTGTTTGTAGGAAAACACTTCCCTTGAACATTGAACGACATGACATGTGACTTGGAAACATTGAGTCGATGAGGAAGAGACCAAAACATAATGAAAAGAAAAGATGATGAATTCTTTGAGTGACTCAAAGGAGTAAAAATGACTCATGAAATTGGATCGATTTGAGTACAGGCTGATTACCCAACTGTTTGAATGAAATTTAGACAGGTTTTATGTTCAAGGGTGGCCATAAGCTTTCATTAATACAAATGAAAATGTTTTCCCATTCCCTTAATTTCCCCATCACAATTGATGAGTAGCTCTTTTATTATTTTTAATGAGATGGAAAATGGTAACAAACACTCGATATAGCTCATCATAGGACAAGAACAATCTCACATTTTTTGAACATGAGAAAGGAGGGGTTTGGTACCGAAAAAGGGTCCTTCATTTTTTGATTTTAACGGGTCCAAGGAAGTTAAACTCAGGGTCGTTTCATGTTTAGAGAGTATTAAAGGAGTAAATAAGACTCCAATGTGGGATTTTTTGTAAATTTAGTCCCAGGGTACGAAAAAGTATGAAATAATATCCATAAGAGCTCTTCTAGTTATATATTTAACTAGATATTCATTTTCGTAAATAAATCTAACCAGCCCGACAAAGGGGTAAACAACAATCAGAAATATGACCTTTCTAACCCATTTACAAGAGTGAAAGAGTCAAGTTCACTTGGTGATCTTTTCCTATTTTGGGAGTATGAAAAGAGCTTAAAGACAACTTCGGGGGGCTTCTTTTTCGTATAAGTTTCATGAGCCCAAAAATGTGATAAAAGTATACTTGAAACCTTTTCGCTTAGTTTTTAATGAGCATGAATATGGTATTAAAGGAACTCGAAGCCTTTTTCATGTTTGAATCTAGAGCATGAAAAATAAATAAACTAAGCTCAAACAACTTTTCATGTTTTAACTAGAGAATGAAAAATATAAAAAGTAAGCTCAAAACCATGTTACTCTTTTTCACGAGCTTCAATATCGATTGCAAGAATTCTTAGGGTATTTGCTTCTTTTTTAAAAATATTGGAACAAAAAATGAACTATGCTTAGTATGTTGTTTCATTCTTTAGCGAGTTCGAAAATAAAAATAAAGTATGCTCAAAATTGGTCCCATTGACTGGTTTTTTCCCAATATGATATCTAGTGGTTGATAGTTTCCCCCAGTAGAACTGTCAAGTAGCATAACTCCAACATAATGTAAATAGGTTGTATGCATTCCCCCAAGATTCATTTCGTCTACCTACTCTTTTCTTCGTCCAACTAAATTCTAGGTTACTACTAGGAAAACGTTCACCAGAGATGGAGAAAGAAATAGGATCAAGTGATATAGGAAAATGAAATGAAGGTTTAAGTATCAAGTCTAGTAAAATACTTGACACAATGGAAGAATATGTTTCATTTTTTAAGGAGCTTGACATGAAAAGGGAAATTTTCTCATGGTGCCCTGTTTCATTTTTACACAAGATTAAATCATAAAATAACTATTCTTGAGGAATCCCATATCATTTGTTAACGAGTTTTAAAGGGAATGAAACTATGCTCAATAACACTTGTTTCATTTTTTAATGAGCTTGAAAGAGAAATGGAATTATGATCAAAGATAGCTATTTCAATTTTTAGTATTTTTTACACTGAATAGGAACTATGCTCAAATACATCTATTTCATTTTTAATGAGCTTGACATGGAATAGGAACTATGCTCAAAAAAATATGTTTCATTTGTTAATGAGATTGACATAGAATAGGAACTATGCTCAAGGTAATTTCTCACCCAGCATGATGTCCATAGGTTGGTAGGTTTCCCCCCTTACATAAGAAGCTAGTGGCTTAACTCATGTATGATGTCCATAGACTGGAAACATGCCCCCCTAATATTCCCCTTGATGGGAGAATCTATCGGTTTACAAATGACTAAACTTTAGCATGATGTCTAGAGTTGAGAGACATGGCTGACGAAGGGGAAGGAACCACAACAACATTTAGGACATTTAGGAGATTCTGATGACTACCAGTTATATGATGATTAGGTTTAGCAAAGGAAAGTTGATTAATGGTCAGGATATTCCCATCATGGGGAAAATACATCACTTGAAAAACTGTGGAAACTACAACCTTCACTGTGAAAACATAATATGGTCCAAGGAGAATATCAAAATCAAAGGGATATTGGATAACCATAACATCAATGCAGATATTTTTCCCTTCTAAGGTGATAGATAAGTGAGGACGAATCCCAAAAGGTGTAGTAGGTTGTATATTGAAAGATAATATCTGATCAGTAGCTGGAACAAGTTGAGGCGAACCTTTATATTTCCAAGCAGTTGAGGATAGAGTATGAACAAAATCCCCTTCATCAACAATAGTGCGAAGTATGTTCCTAGTAGTAACTTCCATAGATATCTGGAAAGGAACAATCAAATGAAGACAAGATTATGTTATATTATTCCAATCAAACATGATAACATCAATAGTTGGAGAGGGATTTGTTGAAAAAAATAATATTTCCCCTTGCTTCAATCGAAACTAAGTACGAAAACTTCAAAGGGTTTCAGTTAACCCCTACCTGGAAGACAAGATGAAGATTGTGTCAAAGTGACTACTTCAGTCTTAACACTCCCAAATGAAAGAGTGGGATTGAGTGGAGATGAAATCAACTTGGTCGTTTTAACATCACTCTCTAAAGGAAGAGTGTGATGAATTACTTCTTCTTCACTCTCTTAAGAAAGAGAGGGATTGACTGAGGATGAAATTGGATCGATCATTTTATCAACCAATGGGAGGTCAAGGGAAAACTTATGGTAACTTGTTGGAATCCCTTACTAGGGAAAAATAATATATTCCAACAAATTTGAAGCTTCATCCATGCGAGGAAAAAGTTAATTAAGGTGCTGTTAGTTTTTCAACATTAAGCTAGCATATCATTAGGATGTTTAACTGAGAGAACAACAAGCACAACAATCAAACACAAGAGACAATGAACACAGTGTTTTTCCTTAGGGAAACCATAAATAGAGAAAACCCCACAACTTCCTCAAAGATAGAATCAACACCAAAGTGAAACCCAAAAAATAGTAAGACAATCTCCCAACAGTAGTAAGCTCTTTCCTCTATCCCTAGTGTCTTTCTTTTCCTCAACTATGCGCTACACTTGAGTGTGTATGAGTTGTGTGTTAAATAGAGAGTCCAAATCTCTAATTATACTAATCCTGACATGACTAAAACCATACTAGGGATGACTTCACTAGGTGAGTCTAATAACCCTAGTGCCCCAAAACTGTAGGGCCTTTAACCCTTAGACAATAGGAGGGTTACCCACAATGAATTGACATGACTTGTTTACATTATAAATTCTCCCAATAGGAAAATCAGGGCATGACATGACACAAGAACATCCCGAAATAAAAATTGGGTTACAATAGATAAGAAATACAAGTGAATACATTCTGAAGTTACAATTACATCAACACTCCCTCTTAACTAGGAAGGTATTCTCTCAACACAATCTCTATCACTGGTATTCTTCTTTGGATCTTCTTGTCATCTACGTTCTTCAAGTATTCTTTGTATTCAATTCATCTTCATCTCTGGATCTGGATTGTCACTCAATCTAGATCATCATCATTGGATCTGGATCATCACTCGATCTGGATAATCATCACTAGATCTGGATCATCACTCGACCTGGATCATCATCACTTGATCTGGATCATCAGTCGATATGAATAATCTCTGGAGCATCATCTTTGGATCTGGATCATCTCTTAATTTGGATCATCTCTGCTGGATCATCAATACTGAATCTTCACAGGTGCCATCTCATGATTCTTCTTGTCACATGAAGTTCTATAGAGCTATCACTTTTTCATGCTGGATGTAGACCTATCCAACATGTAGGTCTTCACCCAGAACTTAAATTTGATCATGTAGAAAATAATCCTATAATCATATCAGAAAGTCAATTCCCAACACTCACATTTGACCATGTGGTAACATAGCGCACAACCCTATTAGAAATGCCCAGCACTTACATTTGATCAACCAATGATCGAAGAAAGGCCCAGCACTTCCACTTGGCCATGCGAGGAACCAATCCTCCATGCCAAAAGCCTCCTACACTTACATCTGATCAACCAATGATCAAAGAAAGGCACTACACTTACATCTGATCAACCAATGATCGAAGAAAGGCACAACACTTATATCTTATCAACACATGATCAAAGAAAGGCTCAGCACTTATATCTGATCAACACATGATCAAAGAAAGGATCTGCACTTACATTCGATGCATAATAGGAACCAATCCATCTGCATGTTCAAAAAGGCATGCACTCACATCTAATCCTGTAAGAACCAATCCTACCGTCATATCAAAATGGCCGCCAGTCCTAGACTGAGATACCTGGTAAGTGACCAGGTGCCTCCATTCTCCAGGAGAATGGCAGTTTCCCTTACATATATCCTACGCGATATAATGGACAACACTCACATGTGACATGGAAGGAACCAATCCTCTTACCATGACAGAATGGCTTAGCCCTTATATCTAACCTACTCATCAGAATGGCTATGGATCTTATCACTCATATCTGACATGGAAGGAACCAATCCTCTCACTCATGATAGAATGGCTCAGCCCTTACATCTGACCATGGAAGGAATCGATCCTTTCACCATGTCAGAATGGCTATGGGACTCATCACTTTCCCTTGAAGAAACCTCTATCTAGAGAACACCAAGCTTCTCCCTGAAGTACTCGAACTTCACCCTATCCAATGGCTTCATCAATACATCAGCTATATGTTCCTCTATCACGACATACTGGAGCTTCACTGCTCCCTTCTGCACCATATCCCTGATATAGTGATATTTGATCTCGATATGCTTTGACTTGTCATGGAACACTAGATTCTATGAAAAATTTATGCAACTCTTGCTGTCACAATGTATACAAGTAGCATCCATCTGGAGATCAAATAAATCAGATAGTAGCTTCCGCAGCCATACTGCCTCACAACTAGCTGATCAAGTTGCGACATACTTTGCTTCAGCTGTACTCAGTGCCACATAGGATTGATTCCTACTAAACCAAGAGATCACACCTGATCCCATACTAAAGTAAAAACCTGAAGTGCTTTTCCTATCGATGGCACTGCCTGCCCAATCTGAATCGACATAACCCTCCAGGTTAATCTTTTGATTCACCTCGTACTTGAGCCCATAATCAATTGTACCCCTCAGGTACCTCAGAATGTGCTTTGCAGCAATCAAGTGAACATGTCTCGGATCTGTCAAGAACTGTCTCAAGGTATTCACAACAAAGAAAATGTCTGGTCTCATGTTTGTCAGGTACATTAAGGACCCAATCATCTAATGATACATCATGGCATCAACCATCTCTAATGAAGCATTACTCAATAGCTTCAAGTTCGATGCCATAGGTGTGGCCATAGCCTTGCAGTACATCATCCCAAACCTCTTTAGGATCTCTACTATATACTTCCCTTATCCGAGGAAGATTCCATCTGCATTCTGCCACACCTCCATACCTAGAAAATAATGCATCATACCCAAGTCCTTCATTTCGAACTCGGCAGCAAGCTTTCCCTTCATATCGGCAATCAACCCATCCATACATGTTACAAACATATCATCTACATATAGTAGAAGCATCACTAGGTTGCCATCTTCAACCTTGTAGTAAAGGTTGGAATCTACTTTACTCTTGGTAAAGCCCAAACTGGATAGAAAGCTGTCAATTCTATTGTACCATGTCTTGGGTTCCTGTTTCAAACCATACAGGGCTTTATTCAATATGTACACATGAGACTCTATGTCATGTGTCTCAAAACTGAGTGGCTGTTCTACATACACTTCCTGTTCCACTACACCATTCAAGAAGACAGTCTTGACATCCATTTGGTGTATTTTCCATTTCATTACTGTAGCCAATGCAAGTATTGTTCTAATGGAAGTGTATCTTGCCACATGAGCAAAGGTTTCTTCATAATCTATTCCTTCCTTCTATGAGAAGCCACGAGCCACAAATCTTTCCTTATATTTTTCAATGCTACCATCTGCAGCATGCTTGATCTTGTAGATCCATTTGGAAGTTACAACTAACTTCCCTTCTGGTCTTGGTACAACATCCCAAACATAATTCTTCATGATCGATTGCTACTCTTTTATCATAGCATCCTTCCATTATTTCCGTTTTGCCACTTCTTCATAGTTGGAAGGTTCTTTATTGATAACATCACATAGTAAAGCTACATATCCAGAACAAGACCCGGTTCTCTTTCTTTCTCTATGATTCTCTTCTAAATCCCCATATCTTACCACACCTTGGACAATTTCTCATACCCAAGCAAGTTTCCTCTTGTGAGGATTCTTCTCTTGAGGTGGATCTACAGGTCTTTGTGGTTCTTCAAATTCTCGATCTTCTTCTTGAATTTCTTCATTCATGGTTGTATCATGAATTATGGGTGTGTCTGCTTATTCATTTTCTTCAGTAGGTCTCTTTTTGGATTTTTTGTAAGCTATGTCTTCATCAAATGTTACATCCCTGCTGATGTCGATCTTCTTGTATCCTGGGAAGTATATTCTGTAAGCCTTCGAGCTTTCAGAGTATCCCACCGAGATACCCTTCTTTCCTGAAGGATCTAGTTTTTTTCTCTTTTCTTTTGGTATGTGTATGTACACTGGATAGCCGAATATTATGAGATGGCTTACTTCTAGTTTCTTTCCAAAGAATACTTCTTCAGGAGTCTTGTTTTCGAGTATTCTGTGTGGAGTAGGGTTCCATACATACACCGTTTTTCTGGCTGCTTCTTCCCATAGATACATAGGAAGATCTTGATCATGAAGCATTGCTCTTGTAGCTTCCATGATGGTTCTATTCTTCCTTTCTTCAACCCCATTCTGTTGTGGATTGTAAGGAATGGACAACTCCCTCTTAATCCCTAATTCTTTGCATAAGTCTTTGAATTCATTTGATGTGAATTCTCTACCATTATTTGATCGAAAGGTCTTGATCTTCTTTTCTGTGTGATTCTCAATCAAGGCTTTTAATTCCTTGAACTTGCTAAAAAATTCATCTTTGTTCTTCATGAAGTAAATCCATGTCTTCCTAGAAAAATCATCAATGAAAGAAACATAGTATACATACTCGCTTAGTGAGCTTGATGACATTGGTTCGCATACATCAGAGTGGATGATTTCCAAGATTCCTTTTTCCTTTCTCTCGCTACTTGGAAACATCTTCTTTGTATTCTTTCATTTCACACATCCTTTGCAGACCCCTTCATGTTTTACTTGAATTTATGGAATACCTTCAACAGCTTTGCTTGCAAGTGGTAGTGCTCTGTAATGCACATGTGCAAGACTTATGTGCCAAAGTTCATTTGGCTCTACTGTGTCATGGACCATAGCTTGTTCTGGATGGCCCTTCAACTTGTATAAGCCTTCTTCTTGTTCTCCAATCACTATTGCATCATCAATAGTCTTTTCTCTTGGCCACATGATGACTTGGCCATCTACAAATGCAACGCTCATACCTTTTGCATCCAATGCTGATATGGATAGAAGATTCTTCTTCAATCCTGGTACAAACAAGACATCTTTCATTTTTATAGATTTTCCGGAGTCTAGCTTGTAGGAGGATTCACCACTATATTTTATGGGATATTGGTAGTCATCCCCAAGCTTCACCTTATGGGGTGAATTATGTTCGGGTAGTTTCTCAAAGGATTCCTTGAAACCTTTCATGTGCTTGGAAGCCCCACTGTGAATAAGCCAATATTTGCTTCCATGTGTGACAGTTCCCGTGAGAGTGGAGATCAGAACATATTCATCTTCACTTGAAGAGTATTCACTTTCTTGTTTTACTCTATTCCTAGGAGGATCATCATCCTCAGCAGTGTGAGCATGATGTCTTCTTTTGGAGTTCCTCTTCTTCTTGGATCCATTCTTATTCTTGGGACAATTTTTAGCAAAGTGTCCTATTTCATCGCATGTATAACATCTGATTATGGATGGATCCCTTCTCATAAAGTTATTTTTCTGATTAGAATGCTTACCTTGGTGATGATGACTTTCTATTGTTCCTTTCTTGGAGTGTACTATGAGAGCTTGATCTTCACTTCCCATCTTTTCTTCTCAATCAGCTATCCGAGCTTCTTCTTGAGAGCATTCTTCCCATAGTCTACTGAACTTGACCGACTTCTTTCTAGCACAAATTCCTTGGATGAAAGAATCCCATGACCTAGGGAGGCCATTCAATGTTGTCATCACAATTTCTACATTCTCCACTTCTTGGTCTATAGCTTCTAGTTGTTCTTTGATCTGGGAGACCCTTGTGAAGTATGATTGGATGGTATCCTCATTCTGGATCTTGACATTCTTCAAATGGTTCCTTAGAGTCATCTTCTGATTGATGTTCTTCCCTTCAAACAATTTGGTTAGGGCATCAAACATGGCTTTAGGTGTCTTGAGAGAGGACACCTATGAAATGAGGTGATCCTTGATAGAATTAGCAATGATCCTCTTTGCCATAACCAACTTCTTCTTATGTAAGGCCTTGGCTTCATCTCCCTCTAGAACTAGAACCTCCTTTTGGATATAGGAGTCCAACTAATTTTCTTCTAGGACCAGGGAGATACTATACTTCCAAGATCGGAAGTTATCAGCTCCCTCAATATTTTCATCAAGCTTGGTATGATGAGACATCTTAACTGAGAACCTAAAATGGAAATACAAAAGATTTATATCTTACCAGGTCAAGATGTCGGATCTAGAATTGAAGTTGAAATCCTGTAGTACTGGTTTAGGTGAAGATTAGGGTTTTGCTTTTCTAGAGTTCTGTTCAAAAATATACTTTAAATTTGATCCCTAACTTTGATTTTGGGGAGGAGATCAATCCAGGCCTGGGCTCACTGAAAAATTCCACTTTTGTAAAAAGCCCTAATTTTCGGCAGTAGTGTCGGGTCCAAAACTGAAAAACCTCAGAATTGGATTCTGATTCGATAGAAAAATGCGCCATAGGGAGTAGAGTTATTCCACCTTAATTTTGCTGAAAATATGTGGAAAGAGATCCACAAAATAGGAAGCCCTAGTTCCCGCAGCTGCACAGTGTCTTCTTCTCAGGTTAGCTCTGATACCATGTTACTTTTTCAACATTAAGCTAGCATATCATTAGGATCTTTAACTGAGAGAACAACAAGGACAACAATCAAACACAAGAGACAATGAACACAATGTTTTTCCTCATGGAAACCATAAATGGAGAAAACCCCACAACTTCCTTAGAGATAGAATCAACACCAAAGTGAAACCCCAAAAGTAGTAAGACAATATCCCGACAGCAGTAAGCTCTTTCCTCTAGCCCCAATGTCTTTCTCTTCCTCAACTATGCACTACACTTGAGTGTGTATGAGTTGTGTGTTAAATAGAGAGTCCAGCTCTCTATTTATACTAATCCCGACATGACTAAAAATCTACTAGGGATGACTTCAGTGAGTCTAATAACCCTAGTGCCCTGGAACTGTGGGGACTTTAACCCTTAGACAATAAGAGGGTTACCCACAATGACTTGACATGACTTGTTTACATTATATATTCTCCCGATAGGAACATCGGGGCATGACATGACACAAGAACATCTCAGAATAAACATCGGGTTACAATAGATAATAAATACAAGTGAATACATTCCGAAGTTACAATTACATCAACAGGTGCATGTCCTTACATAGCTAGAAAGGATTTCTGACTTTACCTTTTTACTCTTGACCATAGAGTCACTGGTTGATGGGGTACCATTAGTATGATGACCATAGTCTAAGAACATGGTTGTTGGGAAGCATTATGCCACACTTATAAAACTTGGGAAAAACCATGACATTCATTAAGAAAATTTCCACCCTTGCAAATATGCAAGGGGACTTAGGCTTATGGGGTATTTTTGTGGGAAAATCAACACTCTCAACACTATTATGAGTAGTTGGTTGAGATTTGGCTTTTTGTTTTTCTTTCTTCTTCTTCTTATATACCTGAATACTAGAATCATAAATTTCGATAGGAGAAGAAGGAGAAAGGGAATAATACACATATGGTGAAGAAGGTGAAATATCAACATGACGTTGATTCTCTTATGATGAAGAGTTGAGATTTGAAACAATCAGCGCACTTGGGATAACTGGACTAGAGAATAACCATACAAGTAATCCTATAGTCAATCCAAGAAGACTCAACATATCCATGAAGGGAGGATCAACATTTCAATATGGAGGAAAAAAAAGACATACCCTGAGAAGGGGTCTCTTGGTTGGTAGTCCCAAAAGAGTTTTCCATACCTATACTCTCTAAGAACTTCTAAATACCACATAATCAAACACTAGTCAAACTAAAGGAAATAAGAAAACTTGTTGTAGGTGGGATGTATAGGCTGGATCCTCACAGGAGTATCAATTCATCGCAATCACAATATACCGTAGGGTTCAACAGTGATACATGACAAGGAGGATTGATACCATACCCTTTACTGTATTCCCGACTACTTGGACATTACGTACGTAGTAGCTCCTTGAGTGTTGTTATCTGTGTATTACTTCGATAAGAAGAATGAAAGGTTACTCAGTCGGTCTCAAGAACCTAGTGGTGTCTTTTGACATATGCAAGGTATGTGGGAGCTCAAATCTGTAGTAGTGTTGTATAATGCACATTCATTTGAAAGGGGCCTTCCGATATACCGTCAAGTATGTGAAAGAAAATGTCAATATACCATAAGAGTACATGAAATACCTTTATATATAAAAATGAGTACATGGAAGAATCGCATAGTCCCCGTGATGCAATGCAGGAAAAAATGACAACTCCTATGCTTAAAGACGACGAAACACATCTCTAACCTAACACATTCTTGCTAAACGTTTTACCCTAACTAATGCTTGATTTTATATTTATATGGTTAGATGGAAAAAATGGTGTGAAGAATCGACTCATAAACCATGAATTGATGAAGTGCAAGTATTTTCTATTTTTTTTGAAATATGCCCTATTTAAAATCCTTCATAATTCTAAACGAAATTCCAAACACACAAAGCTTTTGGATCGTATTTTTAACTTATCTCTTTGTAGGTTTGCCCAAATTTCAAGCGGGAAAACTCATTGGATGTGGAGTGAAATTCTGCATCTAACGAGAACCCAACTTGCATACTTTTAACAACATCCACATCATGACAAACTGAAAATATATAATAATAATAATAATGTGTTTTTAGTGAGAGAAAAAGTGTTTTTTTAAATGTATTATCAATATTTCGTGATGTATATGTTGTTAAAAGTATGCAATTTGGGTACTTAATGGATGAATAATTTAATTCCACTTCCAATTAGTGCTCCCGCTTGAAATTTGAGTAAATATACAAGGAGATAAGTTGAAAATACAATACTAAAAAGAAGTTTTTGTTTTTTCCTTCCAATTTTTTTATATGCACCTCTTTTCAATTTTTAATCATTTTTATTGACTAATGCATGATGACATGCAAATTGAATTAGGGTTGGGAGGACCATTTTTCATCCAAATTTCCTCTAATGATGATACTTAGAACACACAAATCAACCACCATCAGTAAGAATGCAATAATTTTCCTTCAATTAGTATCCTGAAACTCACCTCTTGGCATCACTATTTCCATTTGATAACCATAATGGAGACACAATTTTACATTCATCAATATCCCAGTTTAGATGTTCCATCAACATCCAAACTAGGACAAATCAAATACCTCCATGGGTGTTTTCCCTCAACAATCCTTCATCATACATTAACACCCATGATGATGATCCCACCACAAGTCTAAGGAATTGGACACCCCCCAAAAGAAACCTCCCTAGAGCCAATTATTCCATAGTTGTGAATTTACTCCCCTTTCTAAAGTAGTTCAACAAAGATAAATCTCCTTGACACTAGTAAAGAATAAGATCTCACTGTGGCCCTCTCATGATTCCCCTAAGCATGTAATTCATATGCAATCCTCCTTTGTATTATCACCTCTACCAAGATAACAATAGAGTCCTATCCCCTAGAGACAACCAATTCTATTCAATTATTCCTACAAGAACATTATTCACAACATTGATTCATGGGGAAACCATCTTCACATTTTCAAAATCACCCCTCACTTCATTTTGGAAAAGGTTCCCCAACTCACTAAAAACCATGGGAACCTTTCCCACCACTAGATTGACACCCAATACACCAAAAACTATGGGAGTCCCACCCATCATCAAATTGGTCCCCCAATACACCCAAAATCGACGGGACCCCACCAATTATTCTTTACGTACAAATTATTCCCAGTTCCACTTAAACATCATAACCAATTAGTTTTTTTGGCAACAAACCCCTGGTCACCTTTGATCGAAAATGTTGATTCTCTCTGTACCTCACAATAATTCCTTTGTTAGTCACCACTCTTTTAAATCCCTTCATATGCATTTTTTCTCCATTCACTACATCATCACTTGAAGTATGATACCATCAACTCTTCCCTTGGTTGATCATCGATCAAAGGAAGTATGATCCCCATGCTTATAAGCCTACCTTGTATCGGGTCAGTCAGTCACACTTAGTTACAACATGTTCTTGGTTTTTTAGGTAAGACCCTCATATTATGATGGTTCTTCATCTCTCATCGACCCCAACATATTATAATATAAGAGTTCAAGAAGTAGCAGTAGAACCTTGGGATTCCTTTCTATAACTATAAGGGACTACCTCAGACTGGTTAAGGAGAGTCATTATTTCTCCTTAAATCAGTAGTATCACCTATGCTCAACAACAATACATATACTCGCATTAGGGGGAGTCATACATTTTGAAGGTAGTAGTGTTCACGTTTGAAAATGATAGTAGCAGTAGATTTGGAATAGTGCAGTATCCTTGACTTCATCATCATTCTAGACATCCACCCCTGTGGGATTTCTATATTCTCAATAGTTCCACTTCTTTAGCATGAGTTACACCAAATACAGGTTCATGTACTCTTGCATGGTTTGAGGCCACCCTCACCCATGGCCACAGTAGTTTATGAGAGGTCCCTTTATCTCTTCGTTTTGTAGCCACTCTGTCCATTTTCATGAGCATGGGGATGCATGCCTCGTTTGTATAAAAATAACACATTAGAAATATTTTTGGTTTGGAAGGTCACTCTTGTACACATAGTTTGAAGAGCCAATACAGAGCACACAAGAAATGATGATGCATTATTGACTCTATAGTGCCCTCCGAACCTCATACATCAAGGGGCATCTACTATCATGAAAATCTCACACACCTATGACAATTTCACAATTCACATCGTAAAGCATGATCATCATACAACATGCATCTAGTAGAAGACATATTCACAAGATCCAAAGATCATATTGAGTCCAACATGACCCAAAATCAGTCAAAAGCGGAAATAATGTGGGTTAATTTTTTCTTACGCGTGCTACAACACACACCTCTAGAATGACACCCATGCTGCAGTGCATATTTCTTTTCGAGATCCATGTGACTTAAATAAATGGTGGAATTCCCCCTACCAACGATGCATTGAAGGCTCATTAAATCTCCACTTATTTAAATGAATTTGATTTTTTGTCTTTTACACACTTGGTTTCCTTAAATGGCCTCTTGGTGTACTTTGGAGCCAAAACATATATCAATGGGTTCACACTATGATATTGTCATTTCTTGGCCACCTCTTGTCCTATAAAATAAATCAATGGGAAGGGTTATTGTAAGGAGACCTTTGAGCAAGGTTATTTTTCTAGAATTGTAGTTGAGATTCCTCTTATCTCACCTCTCCCCTCTTTTCAAGCATTCCCAAGGCTCCCTTTCCTCATTTGCCCAAGGGGAAAGTGTTATTCACATTTGGTTCCTTAACCATTTTTCAAACAATTTTGGACAAGAAATTCCTCCCTTAGGAATATTTTTTGCCTCCTTTTGGATCTCACATCTCCAATATTTTTTACTAGCTTGACCGTTGGGAAATATACAAGTGGTTTGGATCACATTGATTTTTGGATTTTGCATCCTCTACTCCCTTTATCATTTTGTTTAGTTTTTTTATCATTTTCTTGGTTTTCTTTTGTTTCCTTATAACAATCTATTGTAGGATCACTTGGGTCACAATCCACCACCACCAAGGGCTCTACATATTAAGGCCTTTTTGTAGATTACAAGGCCTATCCCCATCCCAAAGTGGGTAAGAATTATTGTGGATTATTTCCCACAATAGAGGGAACACATGCTTATTAATTCAAATGATCCTTCACTAGGATTAGTTTAGGTAGGCATTTAGGGTTGATCCTTATTTGTTTTACCAAACCATTGAGGAGGTTATTTATTTTATTATTAGGCTATCAAGGAGCATGGAGGATTTTTCTCATTTCCTCAATTTACCACTCAATTTTGTTGTATATATTGAACTAACATATGTGAATATATATGTTAATGTAGAGATCCTTGACCCTAGTGACTTATAGGTTTCTTGTGGCCAAATTCATTTGCATGCATTCAAGGGAGAGGAGGTTATGTGCATATATCTTTAAGGAATGACACTATCACACTCTACCTCTGATGGGAAATGCACTAGTTTCCCTTTTGTGTATTATGTAGATAGTTTATTTTAGAGGTTAGATTGGTTAGGTGGTTATCCTTTCTTTTGTGGAAATTTTGTTTTTCTATAGAACATTGTATTAATATTTTTTATGGGAGGAAATTCTTCCCATTTTAATCAAATATATTTACTTTATTTATTATAGGTTTTAGGTCACTCAACTAACATTCCATCACCTCCCTTAAAGGTTTATGAATGATTTTCCTATGCACATATGGAACTAGATCTTGCATAAGAGAGGACAACTAGAGTGGATGTGTACGTAAATTTTTTTAGAGGTTTTGGATTTGTTATCCATTGATGATGGTTTATATTATAGATTATATGTATGTGAGTATGGAATGGAGAATATGTGAAAAAATCCTTTTTACTTATGCCAATCCATCATATTATAGAGGTCATAATATCATTGTATATTTGATTAACATAGTTTCATATTTTTTGTCCTATTTAATGCACATGCAATATATTTTGAAAATTTGTTTTATTTGTTTAATTATCGTTGTCTACAATTTTGTAAGCATTAAGACATATCTTGGGGAGTTGTCTCCCTCAAATGATGAGGATATGGAAGCGGTTTAGGAGGATAAACAACCTTAAGCTTAGAGACCTAACATCCCATGGATGTTGGATAAATAGTGATATTATATGGAGGTTATGGATCGACCTTACATGCCATGGAGGTTGGATTGATAATGATATTGTAAGGAGGTGATGGATCACATATGTTCCCTAATGTCTATGCATTGAGTGGTACCTATACATGTTCAATAGATTATATCATCCCCTAAGATATGACATATACGGTTATCCTATTCTCATGACACGTTGTTAGTGTCGTTAACCTAATCAATACTTATCCCAATTCATCTAGTTCATCTTTAAAGGATGTCAATTCTCATCCACCACCTATTCTTCATCCAAATGGACCACCATCATCTAATCCTCCACCAAGCGGACGATGGTCACATCTCCCTCCACCAAAAATAGTACCACATCCCCATTGTCTACTAGGATGACCACCATCCTTTCATCCTCTACTAGATAAACCACCATCCTCTCATCCTTCACTCAACCAATCTCTATAAATACCACAATATCCTCATTTATTAGTAAATGGACCACCATACCCTCATCCTTAACCTAATTGAACAACAGTACAATCAACATATCCTCATCCATTACCATACCAACCACCATCCCCTCATCCTTCACTCAACAAAGCACTAGATTGACCACCATATCCTCATCCTCTACTAGACTGACCATCATCCCCTCATCCTTGAGTCGACAATTAATAGACCAACCACCATATTTTCATCTACTACTAGACTAAGAACCTGCATCTCCTTATTCTCCACCGAACATACCATAATCCCCAACCAAGCACCATGGTGATATAGATGTCGATGAAGACATATATGATATGTCACTTAGTTTTTCATTCTTACATTGCATGGGTATTGATGCATCTATCTTTGGTGGTGGAGGTGGTGGATATACCACCTTTGGATCTGGTGGCAGACCTACTAGTTGACATGTACACTGATTGTTGTGATGCATATTTGACATATATATTTGGCATGTGATATATATATATATATATATGGCATAGTTGCATGATTTTGATATTGATATTGACTATATCTTATATGTATTCATATCATGATATTGTTGATATTAGCTGATTTATAAAGTGTACTATGTGTACATTAATGAAGTATACTTTTAATGTCTACTATGTATTTAAATTAATCTTTTCATGATTTTTGATCAAATTTAAATTATAATATCTAAACCTCACAAAATAGTTATTATTAGTTGAATCATGATAGAAACACTTTACCTTAAATGAAAATTGTAATATAGCACAACAATGCAAATAAGCTCGAAGGAATGAGTTAAAAGAAGTTATTATTATTATTGTTTGATAGATAATTTCTTAGTTAATGCTGTATATAGTTTTTTATCCATTGGTAATAATTGCACCAACATAGATCCATCTTAACTCTGTCTCTATAAAGTGCCGAGATGGATCAAATACCTTCATGTGCAAACTCATTTTAGGGTCGTAAATTTGAGGAAAGGTTTGCCTCCATTATAATTTCCATTATAATTGTTAAGGAACCAACTATTCCAATTTGGAATCATGTTGTAAATGCTAACAAATAAATACTATAAATATGCAAAAAATTCATTAATTAATTCATTATGAGGTAAAATAGTTATTAACCAAACATAACTGTCTAAGTGCAAACTATCTCATGTTGTAAACTATAAAACATAAATCCTACAAATACACAAAAGTTGCATTCATTAATTAATAATGAAGTAAAATGCTTGCAATTTATCCAATTATTATTAATTTGCAATGATAATAAAACTAATATCTTACTTATCGTTCTTGTTAGCACCGGGATTGAACTAAAGGTTGGTGGAAGGGCTCGTTCCCAGGTAATAGAAAAACTGCTTTAGACTGCACTTCTGGCCTAGCACAGTCAGAGAGGGATCTCTTATTTACTTACCAAATTTGCTTGCGCAAGATATTCAATCGAGAATGGTCAGGAGGTCAGATTCTTGAATGGGGAAGGTATGTTCTTATAATTTTTAGGTGGGGTGATCAAAGGGGAGGACCATTGTGTAATGGATTTAGCAATCCTGGTATGGAACATGTTGCAGGAGGTAAAGAATTGCAGAACATTTAAAGACAGAGGCAAGATATCCACCCGTCTTTTAATCAGGAGATATTTAGCAGGTGACTAGTGGATAAGAGGAAACATTCCATCACGTAGAGCATTTACAGGATGAATTCTGGCCCTTATACACTACTATCCAAACATGAAAGAAAATAACAAACTGGAATGAAAGTAGGATAAACATTCATGTAAGGAAGTTACATATTGAAAGAAAAGACGACGTGGAAATATTTTCCATGAAGAATTATCATTTCTCTGCAATTTTATTCACATCATGGAAATCCATAAACAAATTACAATGGAGAGCCTCGGCCCTTGAAAGTTTCCCAACCAACCCCTATCTCCCTCTACCGGTAGTATATTTATACTATTTTAGAATTGAAACTAATCCCCGAAACAAAACCTAGAAACTGTTTTTAGTCACAATCAAATACTAATAGTTTAGGGTGTGGTACTATTTCCATGATTTGCAAATATTGATAGAAATTATGGAATAAGTGGGCATGCTTGGCCTAGGTGACAGCCCAATGCTTCTGTTGATGCGCCTGTAGACCTCAAGGACGATGTCTTATGGTCGCTTTCAGGAGAGTCACCATTGCTTGGTTTTGGATTCTCTAGTCAGTTGGTTGAGTCAGCATAGTGCCCTTTCTGCTCCTTCCTTTGTGTCTCCTCCATGTTCAAAATCACCTTTTTGCATGGACAAAAACTGGAAGGGTAGTTTGTGTCCCTTACTTGCTCAACCTTCTCTGCAGCCCCTCTCTCTCAGGGTAACATTATTAGACTGGGGGTCTGGAAGAAGGTCCGTATTGCTTCTGGAAAAGGCAAGCCTTTGCAATGGCTTGTCATTCTTGTACTCCTCACCTTTTGTGATGTGGGCTCTCCCACAGGAAATATGGTGGAGCCTACCTCCACCAGCCCCATCACCTTTGGCAAGTGGAATTCACAAATAGGGTTTGTTGTTCAGGAATAAACACCCTTATAACCTAGGGTATGGGGTTACCAACTTACTTCTAAAACTTTAAGACAATTAGATTTAGTTAAATGCAGAAAATAAATAGGAAGAAATATTGGACTCACCCGATTACCGACGGTTGATCCAAGCTTTATCTTCTTCCGCTTTGCTTCTCTCCAAAGCTTTCATGGATGCACCTCCTTCACCTGCAAAGAGTAAATTCTCCAAGTAAAATATTATACATGTATATATAATAGGTTATATAAACAACATATATAGTGCTTAATCAAATATATTCATCAAACCCTAATACATGAAAGAGACTCAACACAATGTTGGAAGAAGAATTCTATTTATTAACAATCAGTGAATGAGATAAGTGTACAACCCGACACCTGAGACAAGGACTCCTCTGCAACCAAAGGACCTTGAGTTCTGCTGCTCCAAGACTTCTAAAGATATACCACCAGCATAAATTTGCTCTCCAAAATTGATTTTATTAATGCCCTCCCCAAGGCCTCTATTTATACTTTGGGAAATAGAGTAGTTTCGAAGGTTGAGGAGGTTGAGACAGTTGAGATGGTTAATGATTAGGGCTCAAATAATCTCCATTAATCATGATTTATATTTTTTAATGTCGAATGGAGATGTATGCAACTATTGATACTGGAAACCCACGTATGACACATGAGTTGCTTTAAGGGAAACCCGCATATAGATCTGTATGCGGGTTGCAATGGGAATAGTCACATACAGTATGCAAGTTGTCAACGAGGATAGTCGCGTATGTATGTGAGTTTCAATGAATATATTCAAGTATGCCAATCTACACTTAGAAAAATAATGTAGCAAGCTGGTTGAAAGGTAAATGCATATTGTGTCATGCCCATCTATAGTGTTTTGCCAAACTTCAATCCTGAAATGTCCGTTTGTGTACCAACATAATGAATTGTCGGAAATCGGATGGAGAAGTGCCATTTGGGTCGATAACAGATTCCCCCTAATGTGTGAGGTCAGAGGGAAGCAATGGCTGAAATACATTATAATCATTATCTTGGGAGAAATTAGAAGTCCAATGGAGCAGAGGTAGTACCTGAAACAAATACATAATAATGTCATATACAAAGTCATATCTGAGGATGCTATGTTCAATATAATGGAACACTAGATCCTTTACAATATTTGAGTACATCATATAGTACGGGTACAAGACCACGTATATTAAAAAGGTGGATCGAAGCCACAATATACAATAATGATGAGTCTTCAAAGATCTGGAATCTGTGTAAATAACCACAACATAATCTTGCGCAACTTAGTCCATGAATGTGAAACTAAGGTCTTCATAGACAATCCCAAAGAACTAGTACAATCCAAACCATGTGAATAGATGTTATTGAAGTCAAACATGGAGTGGATTCAACAGATTGTCGATCAATAGATGATAATCAATAACTGAAGCAAAAGAATTCACCAATAATGAAAGTGAATCATGAGGTACAATCGTCAAAACTCTAGGTCTTCGTCGTCAGGAAGTGATGATGCTAAACCATACTGTGATAAGGAAGGAAATAGATCCTCCAACAGATCACAAGAGTGACTAGGAACTGGGTAAAGAAAGGGAGAAACAAGTAGTAAAAAATATGACAATGATGGAATCAGGATATAGATTAGACACGGGGTTAAGTCCATGAACAGTGAGCACGACATAGAGATGACCCAAGGCAGATTTTTAACTTTACAGATAGAACAACTAAAATTATCTGTCATGTAGGAGACATGATCAGATTCCTCAGGTAGAACTGACAAGAGGAGGAGTAAGAAACTCAAAGTAATAGCTGAACTGAAAGTGAACACTGAGACATGAGTATCAGAAAAAATAGAGAGTGCTTTGTTCAAGAATGACATGCTGCCACTAACTGAGAACCAAAATAAAACTTCTTCTTTACCTTCCCTGTTAAATTTTAATGAGTCCAGGAAAGTCAACTCGGATCTCTCAGCTTCATTTTTTAACTATTAAATTGAGCACATAGATCTGTGGAAAAACACACAACTCACATGATAGATCACACAATTTACTCAGTTATTGAAGAATGAAACAGTGCAAAAATGGCTTGCAGCTGTGAATGATTTTCATTAATAAAAGAGTAATTAGATAGATAATTACAATGAAGCACAATGGCTTTAATAGCCACAAGCAATTCGAATCCACATGAGGAAGTTTGAATTGATTAGACTCTACTTAACTGTAGGTAACCAAGACCTTGTCTAAATCACTATCAGAGGACTCAATAGTTAACTAACCTTGTCTAAACCATAACTGGAGTTCATCGGAGCTCTAAAACACAACTCAAGTGTTACATTCAGTGTTGACTAAGGTTAACTGACAGTGGTAGGTAAGAAATGTGCCCCACATGAGTGCAGTCAAGTAAACCTAGCACTAACTGAATGTAGAGGACTATAACTGAATGTAACTAACTCCTAACTTAGCTTGACTAGTCATCAACTGAAGTGAACTGACCTTGGTTAGTTTTGGCACTCCCAGTGGCTTCCTAAATTGTAGGGATTGGTCTAGGAGGCTCCTAAATTGATGCAATCAAGTGCAATCAGTGGAAGTGAGCCTCAATTAGTGTTCCCCACACTTTAGTAACTGAAACATGTGCCCCAATTAGGCCAAGTGGACCCAATGGTGTTAATGACTATAAATAGATTGGATGGACTCCCGATTTAGACATGACTCCCGATTTAGACATATGACCAAATTGGACAAGGGAGGATTAATAATCCTAACACCCCCCCTGAATGCTAACTTGGAAAATATGTGGGCCCTGGTAACTAATACCATAGGTCACCCATTACATCAAGTAAAGTAAAGTAACTGCTAAAAAATAAGGTGCTGGGGAAAAAACCACATGGGAAAAAATCCCCCCCTCTAATTAAGCAGGTAAAATAAGGATCAATCTAGTTCTTCTGTGCACAGGTATCCTTGGGCCTGGAATGTGAACCTCTCCATCATTATGTCTGGAGGAATCTTCTTCTTTGTAAGAAGAATGATATGCTCAACTAAATCAGAAATATAGACACCTACCGGATGAAGACTGGACCCATGTAGAGCAACTAAAGTCAACTGAAAAGTGAGAAAAGGTTCTTGAGAATTCAGAGAATGTGAGGAACACTCAAGAAACTGATATGTTGCAGCCATGAACAGAAAACCATGAGTGGTAATAACAGCCCCAAGTGTTAGGAGCAAGTGTCCAGGCGGATGCAGAAAATCTTCCTCTTTACTAGTTTTGTGAGGAGATGAGCATGTGATCAATGGTAGAGAAGCACTGGGACTATTGAGAGTGAATGATTGAGCTCCATAGTCTGATATAGCTTCTGAAATAGATAATGAATCACATAATAAAATATCAGCAACCTCATATGAGGAAAATAACACCAAATCCCCATCAGCAGTTTTGAAGAGAAAGTGCGGTACTTAATTTTTCACACTGGAATTGGTGAGAGCAGCTACAAGCATGACTGAAGGATTTTGGATTTTAAAATATGAACCAAATAATATCAGATAAGAAATTAAACCAGATCTAAATAGGTTCAAAACAGATCCAAAACTGTGAAATGGAATCAAATCCCCAGCAGCAGTTTTGTAGGAGACTTGCGGTACTTGTTTCTTCACACCGTTGATGAGAACAGCTACAAGCGGTACTGAAAGATTATGAATTTGATATATTAAACCAAGAAATATTAGATCA
>LPNX010934679.1:737411-765641 GCA_001517045.1 Pseudotsuga menziesii | reverse complement strand
AACAGCTTGATGGCATGACTCCCTTCGAAGCATGGAGTGGGCACAAGCCAGATGTGACCCATTTCAGGATTTTTGGCTCAAAGGCTTGGGCTAGAATCCAAACAGAGAAGAGGAAGGATTTGCAGCCCTAAAGCCAAGAGTGTCTTTTTGTGGGATACTCTGAAGATTCAAAAGGGTACAAGTTGATAAATTTGAGCACAAACAAATCCTTCATTGAAAGGTGTGTTCAGTTTGAACAAGAACCCCTTGCAGCAGTGGAAGTTGGTGAAGCCTCTTCACCACCTGAACCTCAAGAAGTAAGTAAAGGGTTTGTTGAACATGCTGATTCTGATTTGTCTGATGGATATGAGTTTATTGCAGACCCAAACAGCCCCACAAGGCCTAAATGGGCAGCCAAGACACTACATGCAGCAGGAGAGCTAGCTGGGGATCCCAATGACCCAAGGAGGACTAGATCTCAATTTGAGAGTGGTCTGTGCATGAAGGATCCTATGTTTGCTGAAAAATTCTATTTGATGGTGGAGTCTGATCGTCAAACATATGAAGAAGCAGCAGGAGATCCAAGATGGCAAACAACCATGAAGGGGGAGTTCAGCTCACTCCAGAAGAGAAACACATGGGAGCTAGTGGATCTTCCTCAAGGAAGAAAGTTAGTCCAGTGTAAGTGGGTCTATAAGACCAAATTTGCTGCTGATGGTTCACATGGGAGCTAGTGGATCTTCCTCCAGGAAGAAAGTTAGTCCAGTGTAAGTGGGTTCTTTAATGTGTAATTAGAAAATATATTGTCTTTGGATGTTAGTTTGAAGTAGCTGGGTTTGACTCTTTGTTAGGAAGGCATTAACATGGTTGATATGCTCTTTACTATCATTTCCCACTCCATGGAGGAACTACCATGGCTCAAGACAAGATACATATAATCATTCCAGTAGATCTGTCCTAGAATACTTGGAGCAGAAAAATATTCAAAAGCTCTTGTTACTTGGATATGAAGGCTCTGGCACCAGTACAATTTTCAAGCAGGTAAATGCCAAACAATTGGTGAATATATCTACAACAGCATATGAGGTTATGTATTTGTATTGATTTTAAAGGACTATGGATAATTATCTTACTATTAAATGAATTTATGGAGCAAAATTAAGGATGTTTACATTCGATCCCAGTGGGTTTCTCTCTGCATTATATAATTATGCCCCTTTAAGTTCTTCCAACCCAGCCTAGAATTCCCTAAGAACAATGTTATAATTTATTGGTAGATAATGATATAGCTCCAGCCATCCAAAGGAGAACACTTTGGAATGCACCCTTCAATCCAGTCTCCTAAAATCAAAGTAAAAATGTAGTCTTTGGTGTTAGTGATGTTAGGTGATTTCTCTAAAAACAAAGGTAACAATGTTGATTCTAATTTTTAGTAATGTAAATGATAATATCCTACTGTATATGATTTGGGTAGTAATTCAAACATACAGATCTATGCAAATTTTATACACCTCAAGGTTTATCTGAAGACACCAAAATGAATGTTTCAAAGAAATTTTGATCCCTACCATTTCCAAAGAGGTTCAGTGGATAGTGTGATATTTCGACAACTTGATATAGGATCAATTGCAGTAGTTTGGATTGGCCCTAATTCAGGTTCATAATAACAAGTTAATTTGTTTGTAACTTTTTGTTATGTGCACAAGAATAAGTAGGAATGGAATGAAATTACTCCACAGTGTCATTGAGAATTTGGTTTATGGGTATGAAAAGTTCCCTCCAAGAAATGCATGCAAGTTGAATTTGAAAATTTTATAACTTTAGGTTATGAAGCCCAAGACCATGGATTCTATAATAAAGAGAGTATAAAAAAACATAATCTTGAGTTATATTATAGTTTTTGGACTAATGATGTTCTTCATGGAGAGAGTGTTGACTCAACAGCTAAGCTGAGGCCGCCTTAGATGTAAAAATTATATGGTAATGATGTAGATGAGGCCTCTGAATCCTAGTGAATTTGTAACAATGGAAACTGCCCCTACCCAAGTTGTGAGAAGAATGCAACAAGAGATTTTAAAGGAATATAAATATTTATAACTTTCTTTTCTACTTTATGATGTTGTGCTTGTTGGTTTTTGCATCCAAGAAATTTCAAATGGGTTTCCAATAGGGGGGTTGATTCTATCTATCTTCTATTATTGAAAACAGATTTTGAAATACTACCGGAGTCTTCGTCCCCCAGGAAAAAGGGTTATCCCAGTCCTACCAATAATTATTCATTCCTTGAAGATGATAATACTTGCAGAGAACCAAAGGTGTAATAGCAGGGACAAAACATGGACTTTAAAGGATCACTTGTCAATAGACATCCAATTTTAAAAAATTAAAGATTGCAAGATATAATTATAGGACTCAAGGGACCATTGACAAAATTATCATGGACTATAGAAATTTTATTTTTATCATCAAGATATGCCCTTGGAGATCTTGCGATATTTTTGAAACCTGAGGAACTTCAACCTGTGGATGCAAGATTCCTTACATGTAAAGTTGCTACAGTTATTGCATCTTTTAGAACTACACCTACATATTGGAAAGATCTTTAATTTGCTCTGAGTTGGTTCTTTTGAATTATGGGTGCTAGTTGAGTTGTAGACATGTTTCTCTTTCTTTTCTTGTTATGTTTGGTCAAAATCAAATTGTTTTTATTGACAGACGAAGGATTCAACTATCTTCACAATAGACATAAGACCGAAGGATTCCGGATGAGTGCGAAATTCCTCTGCAATATGTTATTTCAAGTTTAACATGAAGAGTCTCGAGCATTGTTTCATTTGACTTATTGACTCTTTATGCCTTTCTTTGATCTATTGAAACAACAAAACTACTTGCCTCATAATTTGATACAAAAAGTTTTTGTGTAGTGCATAGGGACTAAAACCCCTTGATAAGTACAAAAAATAGTGGTTAGACACGCTATCACTAGACAAATTAATATGTTCACTGGGCCTTGGCTCTCTCTATTTGCACTATTTGTGCTCTCACATTCCACGTCTACTTCTTCATAAATGAGAGGCTCTTAACCAATGACTGGTGAGGAGAAACCCTCTCAAGCTCGTGAAGCTTGGCCTTTAGGACATCGAAATTCTCATTATATTTCCTCAAGTAGGATTTTCCACTAAACAATTCCTCCTCAATATATTCTATATTATTATTTGGAAAACCATTTTCTCCACATATTCTAATTTACCAATAAGATCATCATCAAGCTCATGCACTTCATATTTCCACTCCTTTGACCACTCTTTCAACTTTCCATACTTCCCCATTCTGATATGTGTTTCCCAATAAGGAAAATCCATTTTGGTACTTGTGAACCCCTTCCCCAATGCCGCCCCTTATTTTTTGGAAGCCACTTGAAGATTACCTTGTATTCGTGTTGTTTCTCTATCTAGTTTTGAATTTTAACTCCTATGATATCTAATTACTATGTAGTTTTGCAAAAAATGATGGATGAGCTTGGGATATTGTATGTTGTGCCACCAAAAAGTTTCTTTCAGTCTAATTCTATTGGAGGTTCTCTTCATTCAGTGTCATCAGAAGTGGGTTCAGACAATATAAATGCACATACAAGAGTAGCAACAATGGATTCTTCTAGAATTAGCCTCTCCATATTCCAAGCGTTTACTTCATCACTTGGCTGATGAAATGTTTGGAACTAGTTTTGTCCATACAGAACTAGTTAACTTATAAAAAAAATCTCTATTTTTTTTTCGAATAAATGAAGTTATAACAAAAATTGTTTAACTCATTTTCCTATTAAGTTTGGACGGTTGCTGCAATATTGTAAAGACCTTGTGATACTAAAATAATTCTGCATGTGTTGCATTTCTTATTTTAAGCTAGATTCCTTTAGCAGGCCATTGAGTTAATATCCTTCAAGGCCATAGGCATGCTTGCTGGTGAAGATTTTGTTTTGAAATCCCTTAAATGAGTTAATAAGTCATTCATTCATTACTGACATTAGCATCTTTTGGCTCAATGTAGGCGGCTCCCATTAATATTATTGTTGGTTATCATGTATGGGTGGAAGATTCTGAATTAGCTTAAATTGATGGAGAATTCCTAGAGATCAATGGCCAGAAAGCTAAACTTCATCTCACTAATGGAAAGACAATAAGACATTGTTACTATTTATGATGATGGGTTTATTTTCTTTATCTTTTGTATTAAAGTTATTCTATCACCAACACAATGTGATTCTAAGGATTGGATTTGTGAAGCAAATTATGAAATTCATGTTCCAATGGTAGACATTGCTAATGTCCAACACTCTGCATCGACTAAAGATGCTTTCTTTCCTAATTTTTCTGTAATTAGTCCTCTTCAAATGAATTACATGGCCAAAACACAGGAAAAGGTTATCTATTTTGTGGTCCATATCGTTATAGCTCATCAAGTTGCTGCCGGAAATTTAGAATGAATTGATTATTTAATTTATGGTTTGTCTCATTAAATTCTATGAGTATTCTTGAAGATATTTCTATTTATTCTCACTTTGTGGGACTTATCAGCATTACCCTCAAAATCCAAAGACAAATCCATGGTTACTCCTAGAATTCCTATTTTTACTCCTGGAATTGCAATTAAAGGGTGGTCTAGAGATCAGGCAACTTAATTTCCATTGACAAGGTGACCTTGTGCATCTTTCATTTCAATGGTATGATCTACAGAAAATACAGAGATTCATGTATTTTGAAAGATTTTGTATTGTTTAGTAAATCTGAACCTCGTTTTACATTGTAAAATGAAGAATTGGAGATAACAATAAAACTTTAGTTCTTTCTGAACACTTGACAATAAGGGTGAAGCCTCGCAAGTGGATATGATTTGTCAAGATCCCATGCCTCTAATTGCTAGGAATAATTTCCTTCCGTATTTTATTATATAAGTTATAACTAATTACCTATTTGATCTTTATTTCAATTGTGAAAGATATAAAATCTGTATTGTGGAAAGAAATTTATCAAATGATATTAATAATTAATGAGAGTAATAAACCAAAAAGTGGGAAGAAGTACAAGAATTTGACAATGAATGCAGGTCTTTGTTCCTTTGAGAATAGCCTGTCTTTAGCAGATTGGTGATCACTTTATAGACTGGCAGGTTGGCCTTGACCAAATTACATCTTAATTGTGCAATTCACAGTACAACATATTTTCTTCCTTGTTACATTTCATGATTTGAGTTGATTTCTTCATAAAAAGATTTGAATTTTGGCTTGAGTATTATTTCCCCTATCCTATGGAGACAACAACCGTACATTGATTCCATATCAATAGAATTTTGGTGGAAATTATATAAGCTATGTGACAGCTCTGCAATAAAACATGTCTATATTAATGGTGCATACAAATTATTTGGAAAATATTCCTAGAATAAATTGTTACAGAGATTTGATAGTGGTGAGCTTTTCGAGAAGTGGGTTGCATTATGGTTTGTTATTAGTGGAATACATGAACAATATATCCACTTTCATCAAGTATGTTTGTTTAAGACTTCAGTCATCTTTATCAGCCTCAGAATTGGTCCTATTTAAGGTGATGTACAGATGTTAACCCAACATTGGCAAAATACAAAATATGGGTAAAATTACCATTGAAATTAACAGAAAATTCTGTCTCATTTTGGTGTTGTCTTTGATGTTGTATGAGCTTCACTAACGTATATAAAATGGAGATGTTTCACAGAATAACCTGCATATCTTTTCAGTTGATTATGCTAATGGCTCTGTTTAAACTTTAAAGACAATCGAGTACTAGCAGGCTTGAGGTGTTTATCACACAAACAGTTTTTATTTTTTGCGCCCTTCTTCCCCTCATTGGATGCAAGTGAATGAACCTTTGAGGTATTTTGGAGTCCCATTTGTGAGAATTTATCTTTCTCTTGAAGGATGGATGCAACAAAAAAATCCAAAGTATGCATTTTGTAGGAGGTTCCAAGAGCCAATTTAGTAGAATGGAAAGTAGAAACAAAGATATTATAATCAAGACCCAATTTGGAGAGAATAGAGAGTATCATTTGCTAGATATCCTTCTCTATCCTACACACATTGAGTTACAAGACAATTGATTTGAAATTGGTGAAAAACTCTTGAAAAAAGACAAAATCACTTGGTCTCAAGATCATGAGTTCCACCTCCAATTGATGGCTCCTCATTTCATCTTGTGTTCCAAAGAAATGCACAACATACTCTAAACTTCATTTGGAGTATTCTTGGCTTTAATGTGGTATAGTATATTTGGAGAAATAGAATAGAAAAGCAACCTAAATGCTTCATCCATTCTATTCGATTATTTAGATTTTTCAATTTCTAAGGTTTCACCTTTGTATCCATTGTGAACCCGTAGATCCTTGGCATCCTCAAGAGCATCTCTACTCTCGATTTCAATTCATAATAGTTGAAGGGTTTAGAATATGTTTGGGAGATAGGAAATCCATGGCTACAAATAGGTCCTTGAGGGTTGCAAAATCCTTTCTTCAGCCTACAATAGCTTGATCCTTGACAAATAATTGTTAAAACACTGACTAGTTTATCATCCATATAGATCTAATACCATGTAAAACTAGGGTGAGTTAACTACCCTATCACTACACTAAGTGAACCCTAAGTGAACTAGGAGACACTCTAATTGTAGTTCCAACTACATTCAAGATCAAGTGACTGAGTATAGGCACATGCATGTGATCCAGGAACTCCAAAGACTCATCTAGAACACATGAGGCTAATTAGATCCTTGGAAGTGAACTAATATATGCATTAAATTCACATTGAATTGACATGAACTAAACTGAACTAAAATAAACTAAGCAAATTTGCATTGGAGCAGGGCACCATTTAGGCCATGCATGTCAGTCTTAGGTCCCCAAGAGATAAGGGTTTAGTTCTATTATGCTTAGGATGACCCAAAAAGGCTAGGTAGAGGGTTATTTGCTTTAACACTTAGTTATGCATAAATTTGAAGGAGGGAAAAAAAATGTAAACTCAAACTGATGTTAGAGTGAATTATAGCATTTTCACTTTAGAACTATGAGTTTCAATTAACTATACAATGCTTACGTGAAAATTAGGTTTTCATGTAAATGATGCCCATGGAATAGTAACTCATCTTATATGAGCCCAAATAAAAGGGAGAATTGGTAAATTGGTTGATAGAAAGCACTGTGTATAATTGATTCGTTCAGAAAAAGTCTTCTTCGTACTTTTTAGTCAAAGATTGAAATGTGTATTTGTTTTTATGCCAAAAATCGATTTGTTGATTCATATAGTCCATTTTGAGTGAAAGGCATGGATTAATTATTGCCATATTTTTCAACATATATATTGGGATTTATCCTTTTTTATTCCCTTTTCTTATGTTGGTTTTTCATTATATGCTTTATGTTGTTTTTTCTTTCTTTCCCATTGTTATAGCTTGCTTTTGTTTTCTATTTTTGAAGCATATGCTTGTCTTAAAACATGATTTTTCTTATTGCTTTAAAATTTTGAGATTATTTATTTTAAAGTATTTTGATAGTAGGCTTATGTTTATAATTGATTTTATAAGTTTTATTTTTAATTTTGCTTTACTTAGTAGATTTCATAGTTTTTATGGGCTTATAGGATGTGTATATTTATGAAAGGTTCTAAAGAAATATCATTAGGTATTATCAAAGGTTAATTACCAAAATTTAACACTTTGTTTTGAGTGTTGGTTAAAAAATCATTAAACACATATTCTTGTAGTGCAAAGACAGAAAATATGAACAAGGGCGTTACAAGAAAATCATGACTTTTGAAAAAATGTATCTTTGCTCGTGAATTTCAAAAATTTGCACATGAGAGGAGTTTTTCGCACTTGTAAAGGAGATTCATACATGTTCAAGCCTCACTAATAATTTTGACAAGTGTTTTGAGTTCAAGCGAGTTGCAACTGTCCAGAAGGTGGAAGATGTAAATCCTTTAAACAACAATGATGCTGCACAATGGGAGTAATTCATTGTCAATTACGAATTCACTGAATGTATGAAATATTACGAATTCACTGAATGTATGAAATATTACAGAGATCATATTGAGACCTAGCAATTCATGGTTGGAATATGAAGACGGTTAGAGATTTAGGGTTTGCAGGGTAATCGTGGCAGCTGAAGATAGAGAAACAAAGGTCAAGGGACACCTAGGTAGAAAAGATACTAAATTTTTAGCAATCAAAACTATTATCATGGCAGGTATGCAAACGATTGCTGACATCATCCATGAATTTGGGTTTGTAGTGACAGAAGAGTGGTTATGGATGTTAATTAAGAATTACATCAGGTTCGGGAGACCGATTTCTTGCTCAGTTATTAATCTTTGTTGTTAGTAAAAATTGTCCCAAAATTTTTATCAGTCTTGAGGAAAAGTTGATATCCAAGGTTTTCAATCTGCTCAATTTCTGATTTACTGTCAAGACTTCATATTTTCAAAGTAGTTTGAACCATTTTTTGAAGGAAAAACAATTAAGGTTTATTACCTAGAATGAAGAGAAGTGGGAAGACGAATAGGGCTGAGACTTCAGACATGTCTTGGGATAAAAATTTCCCTGACTTTGCAAGGTTGTTTTCAGAAGCAGGCTGGTTGCAATATTTTGAGAAAATTGATGGTCATCATAAAGTGGTGTCATATAAATTTGCTCAGGGATTAGAGAAAGACACAGCCACATTTAATACCCTAAAAATTGAGTTGACTAGAGAATTAATAGTAGAGGCTACAGGCATTGCTGATGAGGGTGAGTATTGGTTCAAGAAGGTGCCTTTTGCTTTTAATTCAGAGAATTACCTGCTGCCAAATGTTGTTGCAGATTGGGGTAAAGGAGTACATATACATAATTTTAAACTTGAATAGAGAGAGTCAATCAATATCCTGCAAAGTTATGTAACTTGTGAAGGAAGATATGCCTCGAAATTCTGTTATGAACAGAATCGCAAAAAGGAAAGTATGACAAACTAGAAAGCTAAAAGAACTAATAATTTTGAACAGAGGAAGAAAGGTTTTGTACCTAACCAAAATTTTAAGAATAATAACACACGAAATTTTCTTAATAAAAATTTCCAAGGGAACAAAAGTAATTCATAGATTAATCCAAATGGTCAAAGAAGTAAAGAATCTGTTAATAATCACAGTAACTATACCAAGAATTTGAACAAAAGGAACCAATAATGTGATGGGAATGTAATGGTCCTCATTATGCATCAGTTTTCCCCAACCGAAAGAACACTGTTAGCAACATACATACGATACAGGAGGAGATGACTATCGGTGATCTAGTAAGGACAATGCTGAGGATCAATGCAACACTGGAGAATAAGCAAGCGGATTACCAAAATTCCATGGTGGACATGGAAGGTAAGCTGAATCAAATACCTATACCTATTTTAATTGATCCAGGGGCTAGTTTAAGCTATATTTCTCTTGATTTAGTAGAAAAATGTAAGCTATTGGTAGAAAATTTTGCAAAATCTTGGTTATTCCAGCTAGCTAGTGATGCAAAAAGAAAGGTGACCAACTTTGTTAAGAATTGTACAGTAAAAATAGATCAGTTTGAGACCTCTGTGAAGCTTAATGTTTTACCTTTAGGTTCTTATGATATGTTAATTGGTATGGATTGGTTAGAACAACATAGGGTAGTCCTAAACTGTTTTGATAAAATAATTACTTGCATAAATAACGACGAAGAACTAATAAATGTAAAAAGAATCCATAGGAAAACAACTATAAGACATATTTCTACTTTGCAACTTAAGAGAGTTGTTTGGAAGGGTTGTAAAGCCTTTGCTGTAACAATAATTAATGAAGAAAATACTAATAACAAAGAGAAATTAAAACTGGAAGATATTCCGATCCTAAGGAAGTATTCGGATGTATTTCCGGAAGAAATTCCATGACTTCCTCTGAAGTGGGAGTTAGACTTTACTATTGAGATGGTACCTGGTGCAGTGCCCAACTCAAAACACCCTTATCAGATGAATACACTGGAATTAAATGAGCTAAATTCGCAGTTAAAAGAACTCATTGATAATAATTATATTAGACCTAGTGTGTCTCCCTAGGGAGCACTTGTTATTTTTGTTAAGAAGAAGGATGGAACTCTACGATTATGTATAGATTACCGTCAACTAAATAAAATGGCTATCGAAAACAGATATCCGTTACCCTGCATAGAGGATCTTTTTGATCAGCTATGTGGAGAAACGGTATTCTCAAAGATTGATTTGCAATCTAGTTACCACCAGGTCCGAATCAAAGATGCAGACATCTTTAAAACAGATTTCAGGAACAGGTATGGTCATTACGAGTTTGTTGTTATGCCACTTGGGCTTACCAATGCCACAGTTATTTTTATGTGTCTGATGAATAATTTAATGCATAAATACCTTGATAAGTTCGTGGTCATATTCATTGACGATATCTTAATTTACTCAAAGTATGAAGAAGAACATAAAGAACATTTAAAAATTGTCTTACAAGAGTTATGAAAACATCAACTCTATGCAAAATTTAGTAAATGTGATTTATTTAAGGATAAAATACAGTATCTGGGTCATGTAGTGACTAAAGAAGGAATTTTCGTTGACCCTGAAAAGATAAAGGCAATTGAAGAGTGGCCAGTCCCAAAAGACGTAACTAACATACGATCATTCTTGGGGATTACTGGCTATTAACGAATATTTATCAAAGGTTTTTCAAGAATTGCAAATCCCATAACTTATTTACAGAACAAATGGAATATATTCAACTGGAGTCAAAAGTGTGAAGATAGTTTTAATAAGTTAAAAACGTTATTAACCACTACACCAATCTTAATAATTGATGACGCTAATAAAGATTTTATAGTATGTACTGATGCATGCAATGACGGTTTAGGTGAAGTTTTAACTCAGAAAGGACATGTCATTGCTTATGAGTCTAAGAAGCTGAAGATTCATGAGAAAAATTATGCAACTGATGACTTAGAATTGGCTGCTGTCATACATGCCTTAAAAATGCAGCGTCATCATTTAATTGGAAGAAAGTTTATATTAATGACAGATAATAAAAGGGTTAAAATATATGTTGGATTGACCCAATTTAAACGCTACGCAAGCTAGGTGGCTAGCTTTCTTTAGGGAATACAATTTTGAAATCCAACATATTAAAGGAAAGGAAAATAAGGTTGCTGATGCTTTAAGCAAAAATGAAAAACTGAATTTTACAGCAGCAATCAACACCTATAAAACATATTTAGAAGAACAGCTAGAAGAAGGAATAGGGAAATATGAAAATTATTGGAAATTACAAGCAAGGATAAGAGAAAATTTAATTGAAATTTAAGTACAGCGTATAGTTTAGGCGAAAAATGATTATTATTATATAAAGATATACTATACGTACCTAATGTACCTAAGATTAAGATGTTGATTTTAAACGAAATTCATAAAAATCCTTATTCAGGGCATCCAGGATATCATAATACTATAACTATGCTAAGAAAGAATTATTTTTGGCCAAATATGAAAACTGAATTGGCAGAATACATTGCTAAGTGCTTTGAATGTTAGCAACTAAAGACTGAACATCAGCATCCAGCTGGGTTACTTCAGCCATTACCTATTCCTAGCTTTAAGTGGGAGATAATTAGTCTTGATTTTAGCACCGGACTACCTAGAAATCAAAACTTAAATGATTCAATAATGATTGTTGTCAATAAATTAAGCAAGTCGGCTCATTTTATACCTGTTAAAACTACTTATAAAGCTGCAAATATTGTTGATATTTTCTTAAAACAAAATTTTTGTTTACATGGAATACCGAAAGTAATAATTTCAAACAGAGACCCTAAGTTTAAGGGAAAATTTTGGAAGTCTTTGTTTAAAGGACTAAATACTACATTAAACTTCAGTACCTCTTTCCATCCTCAGATAGATGGATAGACTAAAAGAGTAAATCAGATATCGGAGGATCTGCTCAAAATGTATGTAAAAGAACAGCCAGGTAAATGGGAAGATTACTTACACCTAGTAGAATTTGCTTACAATAATCACTACCAAGCCTCGGCAAGATATTGTCCTTTTGAAATTTTGTATGGCAGGAAGTGCAATACCCCCATCTCATGGAGCAATCCAGTTGATAGGCTAGTATTAGGACCTTAATTATTAAAAGAGATGGATTTAATTGTAAAATAGGTACAAAGAAACTTGAAAGTTGCGCAAGATCGACAGAAAATTCAAGAAGATCTTAAAAAAACTCAAAAGGAGTTCCAAGTAGGTGAACATGTCTTTATTAAGGTGATACCTAAAAAGAGTTCTCTGAGGTTAGGGATTTGTGCTAAGTTAGCACCCTGATATTGTGGACCTTTTGAAATACTGTCCAAAATAGTATAGGTAGCATATCAGTTAGCTTTACCACCAAACTTAAAGGTTCACAATACTTTTCATATTTCTGTATTAAAAAAATATGTACATGATGCTACTCATGTTATTAACTAGAATGATGTGCGGGTGGAGCCTAAAGGAGATTTTCTGGTGGAACTGGATTGTGTCCTCGAAAGGAGGGAGATCTCGCTTCGGAATCGCACCATTGGTCAGGTGAAGGTGCAATGGAAGCACCTTAGTCCAAAAGAAGCCACCTGGGAATTGGAAAGTCATATGTGAGATGCATATCCAATTCTATTTCAGAGCAATTCTAAGGACGAAGAGTAAATAACATTGAGAACGGTGTTATAAATTAAGGGGGTGTGTATGTCACATGCCCCAATTTGCAAAACAATTTTATGTTTTTGAGGAACATTATGTTATATTTTATGTTAAAGTTTGTAATTAATGACCAAGTGGGGTCAAGGATAATTTAATGTATTGCAGAATATTTTATTAATAAATAAATAAAATATGAGACAATAGCTTAGGGAAGATGTTAAATGAGTGTTTACTAGTCACTTGGTGGAGAAGGCTGGGTTGAGAGAAGATTGGCATGTGGCAGCATCCTCAAACTACTTCTAGTTGTTGCAGGTGGAAACTTCCCTATTTTTGTGGTCATGATTCCCCAAGAAAGTGGAACAGGAGCAGGTGGCTCATTAAGTAAAAACTGGCCCAAAAGACCTACGCATGCTAATAAAACTTCCCATTGAAGACAGTTGAGGCTACTCATTTTGGATTTGTGATCATTCTTAGTGAATGAAGTGCACATGTGAATTCGATGGAGGGGACTAGGTGAAGTAAGTTTGAGGGGATAAGTGTTGGAGATCGAAACTAGTGGATCTATTATAAGCTGAGTTCATAATGCTGTAAACAGAACTGTGTTATTGTTGAACACTCAGTGGAGTTGCAGAATATTTCTAGACTACATCTCTCACCTAGTACTCTACCAGGTGGACCAGAAGACAAGCTTGCGGGTCCTGAGAATTGTAGTCCAGCTCTTCTCCAGGAGTTGGTTGGAAGGAACAACCTCCTTAAGCTATTATCACCTCATCTATACTACAGGTTCTGTTGTTTAAGTTCACTCGTTAAGTTATTTACCGTATCTGGAAAGTTTAAGAGTTTTTAATAATATAGCATATTTCTGTTTTATTTCTGTTAAGAATAAATAGGAAAATTATTTATGTTGTGGAAGTTAGAACTAGCTAAATTATAATAAACTAGTAGAGGAAATTTTGAGTCAAATGAAAGATAGAAAGAAAATACCTAAACTGTATTTTTCCACACCTTTTGCAAGGCAGTACTCTAGTACAGTAGGTTTAATTATTTTCAAATAGTGGATGCAATAAAATATGAATGTAGGATGTAAATGGTTATTCTCTATAGGATTTTGTATAAATTGTTTATATATCTTTAACTCTAATTGTGTTATTTACTTAAAGTATATAAATAAACTAGATAAAGATAGGAGAACAAGACTAAGTAATATACACTAGTAAATGTAATATTTTATACAATTGTTACGGAGAAAACTTCCTATGGCTTGGGGTGTACCACAACAGATAGAGAAACCACAAAAATCAATCACTTCTCAATATGCAAGAGAATTAAAACATCTAACACTAAAGGATCTCGACACATACCTTATTCTGGACGGTTGTAGTATATCCCCATTGAGCTTTTTCCAATCCGGATTGCGTTAGCAATTTACCCTTAACAACAGTAAAGAAGACAAGCATGCTATATAATATAGTGTTAGGCCTACTCTAGCATATATAATCAATGATACATAAGCAATTAAATACATCCATGGATTTAAAAATCATTTAAATTCACATCATTGGATAGAAAAAGATATTTCTATTAAGTAAATCATAGATTACATAAGTGACAACCTTTGTCAACATGTCTACGAACCGGAGAAACTGAGTCCTCCACCTAGGCCTCCACCACCTCAATCCTCCATCTCTCGATAGCATGATCACAAGAAAAGGTAAGCTTGGGAAGAACACAAAGTGCTCCAAGGGACAAAGGGATGCAGAATCAAGTATAAGCAAGCTACGCCAACAATGGACTATAGTTTTTTTGCTCTTCAATTCCTCCTCTTCAATGTATCCAAAGGGTTCCTTATATAATGCTTCAATGGGGTAATGGAAGGTCAAATTCGAGTGATATCAAGGAATATGGAAGGTCAAGAGACAAGTGACTCAGATCCACATCAAGGAAAACTCCAAAAACATTTGGCCTTTTGCACACATCCTGATGTATGCGGGTTTAAGGGTAATATCCATGTATATACACGAGAAAGGGATTAAAAGTCGCATACAACAAATAATGAGTGTTTTTAGGGATGATATTGGAAACATCAAAGGTACAAAAATATTCCATCGGGTCCAAAGAGTCTGCAGAGGGATAGGGAAGGCCATAAAACTATGATCAACCATGTGTGGTAAAATCAGCTGTAACAGATGCCCCCTAATGTCTGAGGTCGGAGGGGTAACATGATGGCTGAAATACATTATAAATCCATCCCAGAAGTGGAGTGATGAAAAACTAGGTAGAAAAACCAGCCATCCAACAATATAATACAATAACCAAACTCTACAAAGGACTGCAAATACATATAGCAGTCCCGAATACATCATGATATACAAACTGTGATATGTGTGGTCATCCCCATGTACAATATATAATAGATCAGAATATCCATGATGAAGATATACAAAAGGATCAATATCTTCCTGAAAGCTGAATATATACAATGGATCAAGATCTCCATAATGGCTGAAGATATCTGATATACACTAGAATCAAGTCACGAGAGCTTAAATCTCATGAACACTGGCATGATCATGGAGGTAACATATATGAAATGCCACAAATTTAGAAAGTCTTCTACACAAACGGCTACGAGTACATGTCCTACTATGTGAATAGAGGTGTCGAGGTCGAACATAGTAGTCCATCATCTGAGTATTGGTCATTGATGTATACCATTAGTAGACACGATATCACACACTGATAATGAAAATGGGAATCAAGGTACTAGAGTGCAATATAACAAGTGTGAATAAATGTGTTGAGGTTGAACACTTGTAATAATCCATTGATAAGGGGACATTGGTGTATTCCCAAAACTGTCGATGGCAAGAGAACGTGACCACTGATGACTGTAAGTCTCAAGGCACTCAAATGACTCTAAACTCCTATGCCAGAATAAATGATTTGAAGTCAATGGGATGGAATCCGCTGAAAGGGCACTAAGGAATCCCCCATCAACCAACACGAGGTACTCAACAACGTTGTATAATGTGGAAGGACTCGAACAATACGTGCATGAACCAGTAATAGTACCAGGAATGGCCGACATGCAAACTCAAGAAAACTGAGGAATGGCAGACCTAGGTTTCAACTTCCTTCAAACACAAGCATAAAGGAAAATGGTGACTGAATGTAGGGAGAATAGACTCGATATACAAAACTGGGACATCTCTGTGACACATGAGGCATCGATAGAGGCTCCATAGGGACTAGAAGCTTAACCAGTCGGTGAAGATAAACTCATAGATATGAGTACAGCTCCTAAAGTCAAACTACTAACCCAACCAATGGATGTGATATATAGTGCTCTGTTCGAAGATGACACGACTCGACTGCTACCAAAGATAACATCTTTTCTTGTTCGGCCTTTTTGTTTTTTTATTTCTTTGGACTTTTTCAGATATTTTGAAAACCTTGAAAAAGAATAAAAGTGCTTTATAGTTACAAATATAGGAGGAGACGAGTGTCATAGGTCAAACAAACTAGTTCCAAGTAGTGGAACATACCTATGCTCAATGCAAGGAAACATGTGCTGGATTACGACACCCGGGGGGAAGTCCCCTCCCGGTAAAAAATGGGGAACCAAGCTGCAAAAGGGGAATAAAAAGGCTCTTCTTGGCTAGACATGAGACAAATCAAGCTATATGGCTGATAATCAAAGTCAGGGAAGCCAGCATAAGGCTCAAAAAGGAAAGCAAAACTCATGATAATGAAATTACAACTTGACATATACAAGGGAGTCCCGGGGAAAAGGACAGCAAGAAGGTCAAGATGAGTATGAAAATCTTGCTCAAAGTCATGGCAGTACTATTCAAAGGACTCCCACACCCTAGAGGAGAAATGTCGGGATGGGCACCAAATGCAAAATAGGATCTAACTAGGGTACCCATGTATAATAAAGCTCTACCATTCACAACATGTCACTTCTAAAAATAGTAAGAAGGTTCTGTGACAAGATGGAATGGGTTCGTACCTAAGGTTAGAATGAAACGGTCATAAGGTTATGCAAAATGCAAATGGATGTGAAACCTAACCTATATGCTAGTTTAGACATAATACCTGCAGTAGACATGAATGGATCAAAGCCACGGTCAAACCGCACTCAAAACGGATTCCTACAACAACAAATTAGTTCAAATGGTCTGAAATGGTCAAAAACTATAGAAAGTGGGTAAAAATTTCAAAATTTTTCTATAAATAGTAAAAAATTTAAAAATTTTCATATCATTTGAAATTTTTACCCAACATAGTGTATTTGAGCTTAGAACTTCAGAAGCGAATTTCGGGAGCATCGTCCAGCGAAATCTCTCCTCGTTTGGTCCAAGTAGATTCTCATGCCCTTCTCTTCCATTTTCATGCAATTTTTTTGAATTTTCATGGTCCATTTTATTTTTTAAGCCATCCATACTTGTGTGTTTCGTCCCACATGGAAATTGAGCTTTTTTCCACATATAGGGTTCACCATATGATGAAAAGAACCGAAACCCGCATACATACGCAGTTGTTTTGAGAACAGTCACGTATAGGGCCGCAAACAAGGTTTTCAAAGGAAGAAATTGATCAAAACTTTGGTTTTTTGTGCAGGATGGTGTTAGAGTGGAGGGAAAGAGAGCATGGTGATGTGGAGGAGGTTGTGCAAGGTGATATTATGGCCCAACAAGCATTACAGGCATGTGGTTTATACAAGTTTCGGTGTCTTGGCAGCCTAAGGGCCAAACCAAGACTACTCCAGCTGCTGGTGGACTACTGGGATCTAGAATCTGAGGCATTTTAGATAGATAGGATGTCGCTCAGCATTGAGGTTGAGTACATATATTTTATCACTAGTTTGTACCAATGAGGAGAGATGGTGAACCTCCGATCTCGTGGGCCAGGAGGTGGGTTGACCATCGATGAGTACATAGTTGTGTACTACTTTCCGGAGAGGGAAAATGTTGGGCTTCAAATCCTAAAAAGCTCTATCTAGATTCTAGGGCTGAAGGCCATTATTTTGGCATCAGGCAGGATTGCGGGGTTGGCTTCATTCCACCAGGCCTCGCGGCCAATGATGTTCTATGAGGTAGAGTGTATGTGACCTACAATGAATGGCTAGAGTACGACGATGTTGAGCAACATGAAACAGCGGTTCAGTGACTGCAAGATGGGAAAGGTGTGGAACTTTGGGTTTTGCAGTATATTATGCATGTTTTCCTTTGAGCGGGTGCTAGGGATAATCCCTAGGGTGGACATTTCTCCACATGGAATTCGGGATCCAGCCCACCGACACTGGGCAAATGTCATGCGTAGATTGGGCAGAGGTAGGGTGGCTAACCCCTACCCAACAGACTTCTTTCCATGGTGGCAGAGACATATTGTCGCCATAGATGAATACCCCTATGCAGGGATAGACTTCTATAGAGATCCAGATATGCCACTACCACCAGGAGCAGCTTATGGTGACATAGGTAAAGAATCCCAAACCCACTTTTTTAAGTTTTGAATTATTCAATTTTTTTTTGTGTTTTTTGATATATTGACTCAAAAGACATATTTTTGGTGTGACGACACATAGTGACAATCTGTCATTTATATGCAGATGTAGGACCATGGTGGCCAGAAGGCTTCCCTCATCATCAACGGAGGGGAAGAGGAGATGATATCATGGGTGCCGATGCGGAGCAGACACTCGAAAGCATCCACCCAAACTTCGCTTGCTTGACACATAGGGTACCCATGGCGCAAGTTGAGGACTTTCCTGAGGCCATGCAGTGTTAGGTGGTTGGTGTACCATGAGCATGGGTTTGACTCTTTCGACAGCTAGCTAGAGTCGTAGTGCTATATCATGATCAGAACCCTCCTCCTCCTCAGGCTTAGAGACCTGAGTGTATTCAGTTTTGTATGACCGTGTATTATATGTTGGTGGCTCGGAAGCCCCAATTTTGTATATGACACTTATGTATGATGACATCACTTTTTGGATGTTAATGAAATTTTTTTTATGATGATCAATTTTATTTATATTTACATGTGTGTAAAATGTATGTTTGTGATATGCTTGTGGTCCATGAAACAAATGCCAATCTAACACATAGTTATCATATGAGTCAACAACTTGATTAAAAACTCTTGGAACATGAATGTATGTTATATTCTCAAATTATCGTTCTAGCAATCTCACACATAAGAATATTTGTAATAATGTCATATCCCTAATACGATACAAGCCATTAAGCTGTGAAACCACTAACTGCGAATCAAGACGTACCTCAAGAGAATGAATGCCATGTGAAATGGCATCATGTAACAACTCAATGACGGCACTATATTCAGCAACATTGTTCAAATAAGGCCGTAAACATATGCCTCCTGAAGACAATACTTGACCCGTAGGAGTATAAATCACCCAAGCAGCCAAAGCTAAGTTTTGAGTGTGGCGGCTAGCACCATTAGTGAATCCTATGTAAACGGAAGACTCCATCGACATCTACCATAAGAAATGAAAGCTAATCAAAAAACTCGATCACCATAAGAAAACCTAACTATGCAATGCAAAACTGTACAATAATATACAACAATTAGCCCTGGCTGAAGATCATGCATAGTATTTTTTGAGATAGAGCCCATTTCTAGGATTTACCAAGGCTATCTCTTCATAATCAACCAGCTCATAAGCGCGTTTCTCTAAGACTCATTTAACCACATAAGGACCAAGGATTCCCTAGCTTGATCCCAAAAAAGGACCAAGTCACCTTCATTAAACCTCTTTGGATGAACAGACTTATCATATTGGATGTTGACACGACGCTTTTTAACCTCTAGAGCCACTAAGGCATCTTGACATTGCTCATTAAGCTGCTCTAAGTGGACCAGATGCTCTTCCAATGTGGAAGTATCAGGTAAAATCTCTACAAATAGCTTCAGAGAAGGGATTTTGCATTCAACCAGTAAAACTAACTCCACCATTTACAAGTTGATATGGAGAGAAACCGATGGCAGTCTTAACCACAGTTCTATAGGCCCACAAAGCTGGATACAACATAATATGCCAATTGGTCTTGCTTCATGTGATGGTTCATTGGAGAATAGACTTAAGTGATTTGTTCACTGCTTCAACTTTTCCATTCACCTTAGGGTAATAAGAAGATGAATGATCTTGCTTATACCCTAACTTGGAAGCCAACTCTTTCATCATTTTATTTTGAAAGTGCCTACCATGGTCAGTGACAAGCTCTTTCAGAATACCAAACCGGGTGATAATCTAGTTGAAAACGAAATGCGCGACTGTCTTACCGTTGGATTTAATTATGGGCATGCCCTATGCCCATTTCATGAAGTAATCGACAACCACAATAATGTGATGATACCCCCCATCCAAAGCTAGGTTGCGATCCATAAAATCAATCCCCCACTTGGCGAAGGGATCGGTGGTGACAATAGGATGTAATGGGGCTGGATACGAGCGCATATTGCGTGCAAACACCTGGCAAGGGTGGCACTTCTTGACTTCATTAACGCAATATTTGAATATGGACGGCCAAAAATATCCCACTCTCAATATTTTTTGGGCTGTAGAAAGACCAGATGAATGACTACCATATGCCCCTCTGTGGCAATCATTCAGCACAACCTCAACCTCATCATGGGTTAAACAATGACACAAAATGGAATCTACCCCATGGTGGTACAAAGTGTTATCCACTATAAGTTAGTTCTTAGCTACATGACGTAATCGTCGCCACTCATCCCATGAAAGGTGAGTAGGGACCTTCAGTGTTTGCAAATATACAATGATATCCCCATACCACGGGTCCAAAGTTGAGATAAGGAAAATATGCTCATCGACAAATGTATCCTCATAAACTTCCACCTTCTCCAAACTTGGAAAATCAGATATAAGCTCCACAAAGATCAATGATTTCTTTGATTTCTCCGAAACAAACTCGAGATCAAACTCTTGCAAAATGAAAATCCATTTATTTTAGTTTCCCCCAATCATCCTTCTAGTGAGGATGAACTGAAATGGATTGATACTAGCTACGACCAGGGTTTGGCGAAGGAGAATGTAGTGTCTCAAACGTTGAACCACATGAACGGTAGCCAAAGCTAGCTTCTCCATATTGGAATAGAAAAGTTCTGCATCCATAAGGTTTCATCTCAAATAATATATGACATGCTCATGGAGCTCCTCATCCTCCTGAACCAAAACCATACCAATTGCCTCAATGGACACAGCCACATAAATCAAGAAATCATGGCTATAGTCGAGTGGACTAAGCATGGGGGCCATTTCTAAGGCTCACTAAAGAGCATCAAAGGACTCCTGGGCTCGCTCATCCCAATAAAAGGTAGTGTCCTTCTTCAAAAGATGCATAAATCCTTTAGTCAAATTGGAAAAATTAACCACAAATCTCTGCAAGAAGTTCGCCATGCCTTGCAAACACTGAAGATGTCTAATATTATGCGAGGGAGACAATTGGAGTATTGCCTCAACCCTTAAGGGATCAACTCTTATACCCTCCTTGGATACAATGAATACTAGCAAGTGACCAACAATCACACAAAAGATGCACTTGTGAGGATTTAAATGAACCCGGTAATGACAGCATATTTCGAATACTAATCTCAAATGATATGGATGACGTACTAACGAGAGTGAGCAGGGAGATCATCCAAATATACTTCAATAATTGCTTTGATATCATGAAAAATTAAAATCATGTCCCATTGAAACGTAGCTCTGTCGTTTTTAAGTCTGAAAGGAATCTCTTGATATGCAAAAGTACCCGAAGGACAAATAAATGCGGTCTTATGTTGGTCCTTGGGCTTAATCTAAATCTGATTATATCCAGAAAAAATGTCCATAAAGGAAAATACCTCACTCCTGGCACACTCATCCAAAATTTGATCAATAAATGGTGTGGGGAAATTATCCTTAGGACATGCGTGATTTAGGTCACAGAAATCAATGCATGTACGGATCGCTCCCTATTTCTTATCCACTGGAATGAGATTTGAAACACACTCCGTCAATGGAATGGGATAGATAAAACGAGCTTTCAATAGTTTCTCTATCTCAACCTTAATGGCGGGTGCTTTTCTAGGATTCACTACAGGCAAACATTGTCGAGCTGGCTTTGCATCTGGATAGGTTTTGATCTCATGTTCAACAATACGAGGAATGATAACTGGAATCTCATCGTATGACCAAGAAAAAATGTCACGAAACTCTTTAAACATCTCGATATACTCCTTGATCTCATCGGGGGAACAGTCTAGCCTAATGTAGACATTCTCAACCTTGCCAAGATTGCGAGAAATATTGATAGGAATAGTTGGTGATACATTAGCCATGTTTCCATTAGCCATCGGACCAGGAGAGCTTAATGGAACCACAGGGCTACCAATATTCTCTCTAAGAATCTCCCTAAAGTCATCACACTCCATACGATAAAGATTAGAAAGAAAATATGATCGATGGTGCAATTCCTCCCAAGGTTTCTCAACTCCCGACATGGACTCAAGGATAGCTTCATCCAATGGAAAAACATCATTGAGGAAATTTTGTGAGTGAGATGACTCTACTGCCCATGCCGAAAGCACATACGGGTCCTCCTCCTCTATCTGTGAAGAGGAAGGACTAGGATTTGCAACCTGACAAGATTTGCTTGATAAGCCACCATCATTGCAGGAAATGGCATGTCAGTCTCAGTGGGCACACTCAAAGTACTCAGTGAAGGAAAAATCCAAGGATCTTCCATATGGGTAGTTCGAAAAGATATCGAATTCAACAAGGATGAAGCCCCACCAAAACTAGACCCAATCATAAAAATGGGCACAAGACAGTTAAAGGTTCCCATAAGACAAGGATACATACCTATGCCCACACTCCCAGTTGTTGGTTGAGAATGATCGATAATCAGGATAGAAGCTCTCGATGATGCATTGACACTTAGATTTTGGAATGACATTTGATCAATCGTAACAATATTCCCATTAATCAGAAATCATATCACTCGAAAGAGGGAAGAAGCTATGGCTGGCATACTATATATCCAATTCTGACCTAGCAAAAGATTATAGTCAAGGAGCGCATCAACCACCTCGACCTCGATCGTGATGGTCTTCCCTTCCAATCGGACCTTTAAGGAAGGAAGAATTTTTTGTAGCCAAAAAGATCTACCATCAAAAGTTGTCAACATAATAGCATATTGAGACAACTTGGGAGAACCCAAGCCCTTCCAACAAGACAAAGACATCATGGAAGCAACAACATCTTCATCAATGATAGTATGCTTGAAGGTGTTGTTAAGACACTCTACATGAATCAAAATAGACACGTAGTAAGGCAAGAAAAGATATACTCCCATGGTTTCAAATTTGATCATAGTATAAAAGTTATCATCACTAACCCTAAGAGCAGACAACAAATATTTCCTCTATGGAGGACAAATCTGAAGCACTTCTAACATGGACATCACACAAGGAGTCTAGCCCAAATCCTTGATAATTGAATAGTTTAGGTGGCTCGGGAATTAGGATTGTGCCCCTGACACTTTAAGACTCCCTTAGGAATGCGAGGTGAAGCTTCAGGTTTATCCATGGGCTGTTCGATTCACAAAGGGATATCGGGTGGTGAAGGTTCTTTCCCAAGTTCTGGTTGTGATGAACCATAGTCTTTCATATGACTCACAACCTTAGCAGCACTCATCATGTTGATGCATCCATCACCACTAGAGGCCTTTGGCAGGTTTTGATTTCCACTCGATGCACAACCAATATCAATGGTCCTCGAGTTCATATTTTGATTGTTGGGTAAAGGATTAGTTAACACAGCTTGGCCCTATGCTATGAACCTCGAGGCATCTTTCATATGAGGGCACAATTGAGTGAGATGGTATTCCTTACACAACTTGCAAGGAAACTTCACCTTACATTTAGACTGCTTGTCCCCTCCAGCATTAGTCTTCTTGTCATTATTATTATCATTTTCTTTCTTATTCCCACCCTTACAATTATTTTTTCCTTTTTTGTTATTCCGTCTAGGATGCTGGTTGCCTTTTGGGTTCGATGTTTGTACGGAAAGTACATTTTCCGATTGAGTAGGTTGAGATGAAGTCATAGCTTGTCCTGATGCAGACTAGGTAATTGACAATTGGATCACTTGTTTCACAACCGAGTCCGTAGGTTTGGTACTTGTACATGCAACAATACCATGAGCATGTGGCCTAGGCTTGACCTTGGGGTTGAAATTGGACCTAGGAGCATTGGGTATAATCTCATACAAAAGTTCAAATTGAGCATAGATCAAATCCAACTCTTGTGCCCTAAAAATAGCATGTTCCTTGTTTTGAACTCTGGATTTCGAAACATCCTTCGCTATGTAAGCTAATAAAGATTTGAGGAACCACTCAAGAAGAAACTCTGGTGGTATAAAATATTTTATTAACCATTTTCGTCTATGCCACTCTTGAATATGATCTGAAATGTGTGTGGCTTTATCTTTCCAGAAGGTCAAAAAAAGTTTGGTACCGACGTCGTAACGTATGGGTAGCTGGAAATGATTAAGTAAAGTCAGGGATAGCCAGCCATGCTGGGTTATGAGACATAGGATCATTTATCAATCTTGACAACTCAAGTAAGTTCAAAGTTGCAAGGAAATGGAGCCTAGGTTGAGTCGGTCGATTCCATGCTCCCTAGTAGTTTTGATTCGTGTAAGGTTGATTGCTATAAATACCATGTCCTTGGCCATAATAACCTCCTCCTATTTGACCCACGTAGGGTTGCATGGAAGCATTATAATCATGGGGGCTTCACTTGTTGGCCAATATCCTATCACGTTAGTTCATATTGTGGGTTTTAAAATTATCAAAAATCGAAGCAATATATTGCAGGTATTGGGGGGGTGAGGGGTTAAGGTGGGGGTGGGTAGGGTGGTTTATAAGGATTGAGGTATAAAAAGGGGTGGGGAGGAGGTTTTAAGTATTGGGAGGGGGTTTCAATAAAAACATTTTGGGTCAATATCTCTTGAAATTAAGGGTATTCTTTAATATCCCACGATCGCACGTGCTATGTGAGAGGTTCACTAAGTGAAGTCCCCGTGATTATAATGTGGGGTGCCTTGATTATGAGGTGCCACAAAGCCATAATTGGAGGAGTAAGCAGATTGTTGATACCTGTACCCATATGATTGATAGTTTCGTCCATAGTGTGGTCCATACGAATGTCCATGAGAAGCTACATAAGGTGTTCCATGGGATGTACCATGAGAATGTCCATATTTAAGGGTATGGAAAGCTCTAAAAGTTGGAACATGAGACAATCCAAAAACAGGTACATGACCTACTGACACAATATGAGGTACTTGACTCTGAGATACTACCGTGCGAGCAGTCGTAGAATGAACATGGATAGTAGTGACATTCCAGCCTGAAGGCCCACGTGAACTAGGGGGGGGATGAGTCATTAAAAATGCATTCGAAGGAACAAGGTTTGAAGACAAAGGGACATTTGAAGGAATGTAAGTGGTGTTCCCAATGTTCACTTGTCTCGGCTGTTATCTACATAGGATTACTAACACTAGGTCTAGGATGAACATGTGAAGTTGCCTCCACCACAGGGATGGAGGGTGCAATGTGAATAGTGCCACCAAATCTCTCTGCATGGAAAGGGATGGGAGTGCCCCCAGGCCTAGTTCTAGCACCAACTTCTAACTCAACACGATGTGTTGAATCGGGTGCAGGGATATCAGACATGTCATATATAACATGACTAGTTCTTATGGGTTCATGGTGATTCTTGTCGCCTGGAAACCAATACCGACGACCTGTGAATGAGGGATCATAACCATATCGTGAAGGCTGTTCGTGTGGAGCATAATATGTGCTAATAGGATATTCCTCCCAAACCTCATGAGGTGGAGAAGACATCTCTGGAATATCATCCTCATGATCTCCCATGGTTTGTGAATCAAAGTGAGAAGTAGTTCGCCCAGATTGTCTGGTTCTCTCTCCTAAAGGAGGAGGAGACGTGGAAGGTGGAGGTCCTTATAAATTATGAGAACAGTGGGGTATCGTGCCCGAATCCACAATGACTCAAAAAATAAAAAGACTTTATCTCATTACGCAAACCCTAGGTAAACTAGAATGAACAGAGCATACACCTATAAAATGTAAAGCCAAATCGTAAGCAAAAAAGGGTAGGATATGTGACCTCCTGAATGAAGCAAGTATGTCTTTCCTAGGAGAGGCTTAAGACTCCCATACACAAAAAGTGAAGGCTCGTAACCATTTATAGTGGCCCTCAACTTCAACACATATAGTGACTGTGTTGTCTGACCCCTGCCTAGCCAGGACACCTGCAGAATAACCTCTGCAAATACCCCCTCGATAACCTAGGTAATGAAACTAAGGTCACCTTGATATAATCAATGCGTAGGTGAACAATTGCAAGCAGGATTGACCATATGGGCAGGGTAGCAAAGCCCAAAATTCTCGAAAGATCCCCCAGATACGAATACAATCCTGGAAATATCTTCGGTGCTACCCAGGTACGACCAGGGGTCATCCCAATCATAACCGCTCACACTGCCTCGTGCTTAACTCCCTTGTAAGAGGAGGATCCTAAGAAACACTAATTATATAAAGGATTTCACACTCTCTCCTGGACAGACACCTAATTGTTTTGTTTAGTGGTCTTGGAGAATTGACTCGCAATGAACTATTCCAAGACCCTAAAACCTAGTCTTGTTGGTGCACCCTAAAAAATAAAAGAGTGTAGTTCATTTTATTATGCGTTGATTTTAATTGGATTTATTAATCAAAGGGTAAATGGTTGTGAAACTAATGATGTTATGACACAACAAGAAGTAAAATGCACACCTAACAATCAATGCAAATGCATTGTGTGGGATGAAAAACAGGGTATGCCACTACGTGAAGTGAAACTTTTTTCCTTCAAATGTATATGCAATCATTTACTATATGAAAATCTGACTAATATTCACCAATCAAACCTAATGCAAGTACCATGCTCAATGCAAAATGCAAACAATGCAAAAAAGAAAAATGTTTTTGTATTTTTGAATTAAATGAGATAAAAAGAAAAAGTATGACTCTACAAACCTCAGACTCTCCAAGCACTCACAAACAACAGCCAATCAAAGCACCAAGGTAAAAGAGACCTAATGCACTAATCCCAAAACAAAAAATAGAAAATGAAATGACAAGAACAGCTTTCAAAAATCAACTCAAAAAAAGTCTCTGGCCAGAAACAGAGGGGAGATACAGACTCCAGAAGCATCAAAGAAGAATCAACAATCACCTAAACTCACCCAGCAACACTTAATATTCCCAAAAAAGAAAAAAATCATGGCATACGTGACTGTTCTCAATAAACCTACGTACATACGTGATTTTTCCAGGAAAACCCGGGTGTACACGCGACTATGAAAGAAAAACCCATGTATAGGAAGAAAAAGATAGAAAAATAAGGTAAATGGACAAATGGAGACAAAATTTACTTCTACAGGATACTATTGGGTAATCATGCCCCCAGACTCTACACAGAAATAGAAAAATTAGAGCAATAAAAGCACATTGAATGTTGAAAACCCCCAAATAAAAATAACTAGGAACCTCCCCAGTATGGTCGCCAATTATGTTACGAAGAAAACTTCCTATGGCTTGGGGTGTACCACAACAGATAGAGAAACCATAGAAATCAATCCCTTCCCAATATCCAAGAGAAATAAAACATCTAACACTAAAGGATCTTGACACATACCTTATTCCAGACGGTTGTAGTAGATCCCCATTGAGCTTTTTCCAATCCCGCTTGCATTAGCAATTTACTCTCAACAACATTAAACAAGGCAAGCATGCTATATAATATAGTGTTAGGACTACTCTAGAATATATAATAAATTATACATAAGCAATTAAACACATCCATGGATTCAATACGCATTTAAATGCACATCATTGGACAAGAAAAGATATTTCTATTAAGTAAATCAGATATTACATAAGTGACAACCTCTGTCAGCATGTCTCCGAACCAAAGAAAATGAGTCCTCCACCTAGGCCTCCACCACCTCAATCCTCCATCTCTCGATAGCAATATCACAAGCAAAGGTAAGCTTGGGAATAACACAAAGTGCTCCAAGGGACAAAGGGATGTAGACTATAGTTTTCTTTCTCTTCAATTCCTCATCTTCAATGTATCCAAAGGGTTCCCTATATAGTGCTTCAATGGGGTAATGGAAGGTCAAATATGAGTAATCTTGAGGCATATGCAATTTCAAGAGACAAGTGACTCGGATCCACATCAAGGAAAACTCCAAAAACATTTGGCCTTTTGCACAATCCCAATGTATGCGAGTTTAAGGGTAATATCCACGTATATACATGAGAAAGGGATTAAAAGTCACGTGTAGAAAATAATGAGTTTTTTTAGGGATGATCTTGGAAACATCAAAGGTAC